>JAZHYW010004615.1:0-35238 GCA_037355805.1 Ixodes ricinus
GGGGAACTCAAATTTTCTTCATGCGAGGCAGAAAATCCCCTTCTTCTCTTTTTTCCTCCTCCCCTTCCTCCTCCATTTTCCTCCTCGCTTTTTACGGCCTTCTCTGCACGAGTGCTATTAGGCTTACCGCCCCCCCCCCCCCCCCCCCCCCCCCCCCCCCCCCCCCCCCCCCCCCCGCAAAATCTCTGCAACCCCGTTCTCTGCTTCAATCACCAAGGCATCGGGATTAAGGCAGGCTGGATAGGTGCTCGGAAAAGGGCTGGCTCGCTTTTTCCTTCTTTTTTTACTCTTTTGTAGCTTAGTGCTACTACCTGCATACTCTGCATGCGGCCACATATGCTACAACACGGCATATTCATCTCGAGCGACTGGAACCTGGCCGTGACTGCAAAAAGTCAAAAAGGCTGGCATTTTTTTTTATCTTCGAGCCCTATTTAGGGAGCTGGAAAAATTGGCCGTTCTAAGAACAGCGCACTGAGAGTGATTGTATCGATATTATATTTTCTTGTTCAAAGTAATATCCATAAGTAAATAGAAGTCGAAATTATTGCGTAGTAAGAGGGCGAAGCATGTAAAATGAGTTGCATTTCTGGACTATATAATCATGTATAGAAATTAAAACAGGTACATTTAGCAGAGCGTGTTGGATGGAGTACAGTTCACACGGAAAAAATTTCTTTGCGTGTGAACCGTGTTCACACGGAAGAAGAGTATGGACCACACTCTTCTTCCTATTCAGGAGGTTTGATTCAGCTATCTTTATTTCTTTATCTTTTTTCTAGTATCTTCTAGTATTCGTCTTTACTTTAATTTTCTCCAGACCAAAGTGGTTCATCATAGTTTAATGGGCATCATTTAAATGTAGTTGCTCGTTGAAAGAACTGTGTAAGTCTGTCCTTCGTATCATTTTTTTTGTGTTTTTGGTTTTTCCGTGTGAAATGAACACAGCCTGGCCATTTCGTGCATAATATATGCTCGTTCTACAGGTGTTTTCTGAGTAATCGCCGCCTTCGTTAAAGCACCAAGAATAGTAAAATAGTGCAATCCGGCAATAATAGTTAAAATTATGCCATTTATAAAAAGACAGGTGGTATTACGAAGTTTACTTTGTTTTGTTCCTGTTTGTTCGCAGTCCAATGAGGCCGCCGTTTTCAAACTTTCTCTCAAAAGTGGCAGGGACTCTTTGAGGCCCACCAGCACTTTTATGTTCCCGCAAAACGCATCTCATCAGTCAAGCCAGGCTATACCAATATTTTGTATTATAGAAAGAACGCATCCAACTTCTGGCTGATTTCTTTCTCACCTACGTAACTGAGAAACGTCTAATTCACTCAAGCTCTCAGTAATACAAATTTATTTTGACGCATTCGTAATGACCCAATACGTCCCCCCCCCCCCCCCCTCATCATCTCGGATGGGATCTGGACATTTCGGTAGAACGTCTTGTGTGACGGTTCGGTAAAAGGCACCAGTGGTCTTTGCGGTGCACGGAATTTTCAATGCTCGGATCTCTTTCGGTGTACGGACTTTTCGCTGTACGAACTTTTCACGCATGATCTTTTCACGCACGAACTTTCAGCGTAAATATGACTTCGATATTTCTTTCTTTTTCATTAAAAGGAACACGACGTAAAATAGTACAGAGCAACGCGCAGCATTTAGACAGAAACATGAGAAGTCCGAAATGTCTGCTTCCGATGCAGCACACACTTATACATTTTATATCGTCATATGCTTGCCGTGTATTATTGCATTGCTCAACGGATTACCGTGATTTTTCCCAAAATGAATAATCACTGAAACATAGCTACGTTTCCCTTGTCGGGTCACCCATAAGTAAATCTACGTAAATATGGGGTGTCCGAAATAACGCACCCTAATTTTTTTCTCTAAAAATTGGACACCTGACGCGAATTCGACCAACTCCCCATAACAGCTGGCAAACGTCTTGCGATGTGGTTTTAATTAACCCTAAGCAAATAAATGTTTAAGATTAATTACCTAACTTTTTTTTTTATGTTACAAAAGACGAAATGTCAATGGGAAAGCTCTAGAGCCCTTGAGAAAAACCCGAATTAGCTGTTTGCAACGTAATATAACTGGCGTGTTTTTTTTTTTTATATATATAACGAGTAATGAACTTTGTGAAACAGGACAAAATACCCTGTCATAACTCGCCCACACCATCATTTATTTATTTATTTATTCATACTGCTGGCCATTTCAGGCCCAAGCAGGGTAAGACAACAAGAAAAAAAAACATAACTAAACAGAGTAAAGCAACAAATATAATACACTGGAAGTCACAATAAAAAAAATTGTACGAGAATTAGAAACATTTGATCTCAAATAAAATAAATTTAGTATTCAACCTATTCCTTGGCTTGCTTACTTGATTCAAAGCGATTTTTGATTCGATTACAGTTTATTCTGTGCTCCGCACTCGCTCACTTTATTCTTATGAGCTTCAAGTGATAAATTGTTTTTCGTTGTGTGAGGTTATTAACAATTTATTATTAACCGACTGCTAACAACTGATGCTACATGATTTTGTGGAGGCACATTCCAAAGATATTCAAAATTGTTCTGTTCTATGGTATAAAACAACTTCACAAGCTTCTTGTTGGTTGGGGCCTTTCCTGCACGCAATACCAGTAATAAAGCCCGAGCATCATAGAGTAGACCGCCTGTATCGAATCAACGCGTGAACTCGACAGGGAGCGTGTAGTGGCGTACATTGGAAAACAGATATACAGGAGTGAACCATCGCGTCTAACGTGTACCGGGCCAGGCCTCACACAGGATAATCGTCTGCCGCCTAACAAAGTCAGCTTAGGTCCCCGAAGTAGAAATGGTTCCAGAACCGCTGGTCTGTGGAACGCTATCCCTGCAGATGCCGAGCTACGCCGCTCGCGAATGTCCCGTTGTCCGCGCGGGTTCGCCTGGAACAACGTAAAGATGCCGACCAGATAGCCTACGCCGAAATTGATGCCCCAATGACTGCTTCGTTTGAACAGAACAAGTTATTTGCGTTCTCACGGCAGCGTAGAAATCACGTCGCCTGAACCCGCTGCTAAAGAAGCGAATCGGGCTCGGTGGGAACGACGAAAGCCAAGCTTGCTCAAAGCCGAGCAGCTCCTCCGGCGGTTTAGCTCCTGTCGCGGGTGTGCCGGCCGGCATCCGGATAATCCTTTCAAATCGCTTCAAGCTTTCATTTCCCCCACCCCAAGCTTGCAAAAAAAAAAAAAGAGGTCGAGCGGCTAGCCAGACAAAACAAAAAAAGAGATGAAAATGGCGAGGTGATTCGGAGGCGCTTTTCACATGGTGGCGAGAAAGGAAGCGTGGGTCGGGTTCCTTCTCTCTGCTTGAGTTCGTACAGTTATTCTACTACTACCTTTTGGTACCCCATTACCATCTTTTATCTAATCACTGGCTACTAAAGCCAATTGTTTCTCTCTAAATCTTTTCCAGCTTTGCGCCACAAACACCAAATGAACCAACCTACCATAAAAAACTAAAATAAAATGAATGGGTCGTCGGAGGCAACGTTACTCGGCGATGATTCATGGCCGGAGAGATCATGTCCGGTACCAAACAAATGTCGACACCCGTGGCCGACACAACACTCTGGTTGCCGACGCGTCGCTCACAGATGGCGGTAGCTGTCCAGAGTGTTGTGTTTGCTGGTTGTCTGCTTGCCGCCGTCGCTGAAAGATCGCGGTCGTGGCAACATTTCTTCGGTGGAAGAAGAGCGGGAACGGAACAAGCGGCGATGTGCGAAGCAACGCGAATGGTTTCGCAATCGCCACGAGGCCGCTATCGGCCAAAGTTCCACTGCGTCGAGCGCTTCAGATTCCCTTGCGAAAGAAGATCAGATCGTTCGCCTGGAAAGCCAGCGCCGAGAACAGAAGCTACAGCTCCGCTGCTCTGCCTTCTTCACCTAAGTGGAAAAGCATTTCTTTTCTGTATATTCTTTTTGTAGGTTGTTTAGACTAGCAAGGCCAGCATGCCGCCTGTTCAACCATTTTCTCATTTTTGTTTGAAGTCCTCTTTCATCGTATTCAACTGAGCATTCGAGAAACATAATTCGCAGTGGTGGCATTACCAGAACTTGTTTCGCTGGCTGACAGTTTCACATTTGAGTAATATAAAAATTATCTTGGATTGAACGTTAACAATTCATGCTATGTAACTGTTCTGAGTCCCTCAGACCGGGTCATTTCCATAGAGCGTTGTTTGCGGTAAAAAATCAAAGTGATAAGTCAAAGCATCGCCACGAGATTTTTAGAACAGCGTTTTTCCGCCGGAACCCGAAGCGCTGTCAAGATGTAGTCACATTTTCTTATACATGTGTGCTCACGTGCCCAGTCATTGACACATCGGCCAGTCTGGCCGATGTATACACGACCACAGCTGAACGGGATTCGATAAACCACCCCATCTGCGCACTCGACTTACCTGTTTCTGTGTTTTACGGCACATTTGTTTCCTCTCGTTCCCCTTCAGCCACCTTGGGGCATAGTTGCGACATCTTACTGGGCGCCGAAAACAGGTAGCATGTCTAAAAAACACGTGTGTGCAAAGCAAAACAAACAAACATATAGAGGGCAAGCAATCCAGCAAGAGATATTTTTACTGTTTATAAATCACAGCCCAGGGTGCGATCTTCACAGCTCAGCACGTCCGTGTTTGTTGCTTCGGAAAGCGAGCAAAGCATGCATTATACGTCCGAAAACTAAAGATGGCACCGGCCACAAGCTCTTTTTGGAAAGGTCTATTAGCGGCGAAATGTTTTGGTGGCGCCCTCCTATGGTTTCCTCTTGTGACGTCATTACCTTGCGAACAACAAGGTCGATAGTGTTTGTAATTACCATGGTGAAAGCTTGAAATCATTGCGCTCTGATACCAACACTGTCAACACCGTTGAAATTGAAGTTCCTAAATTACTCTTAGTTCTGTCAATGGCAGAACATTTGCTGACGTCATTATCAGCATTCGGCCAATTGTGGAAGGCCGCTAAAGCGACGCTTGCGACCGCGCGCGTAGCCAATGGACCCATTCTCAAATAGACCGATCTCACAAAGCCTTCGGCGCATGCGTGACGCCGCCATAACTTTAGTTCACAGGGGGCAAACGGCAGTGCACGAGAGGGCTCGTGCCATCTCGTGCTCTACACGCGCAGAGCTCCAGCGAGGTTGTGGCACGTGCAGAAACACTAAAGTTCCCTTGATGCATTGCGGCAGCGGTGGCGTAGTCAAACTGGCTGGTGAGACCGGTCTATTACGTGCTCTTCTGGCAGAGTGTAAAATACTGCACAGCTGCGTGTGCAAAAGACACCATAAAATGGAAAGCCGATCACCTATATATAGCTCACCTAAGAACAGAATGATTCTTTCCACATTAATGGTATCTTTTGCGCACGTGCCTGTGCAGGGTTTTCAGATCTGACTGAAGAGGGAGAAGTTTCGGGATGGGTCTATTGCAAGTACCTCGTGCTGACAAAAGGCTACAGGAAGTGCTCGTTCAATGTTCTAAGGTCGAGATAGGAACCGGTTCGAACCGGTTCACAGTTATTAAAACCGGTACCCGGAGTGATATTATGTGCTCTACCTTAAACCGGAACCGAACCGGAACAAAATAAAGTGCTACTGAACCCTAACCCGAACCGAACCGAAATAATGACCGGTTCGACACCCTGGTTCTCAATTCTTTGAGCAGGCAGCTAAAACAGAGGCTGCCTACAATACCCGGTTTTATAGTTACCGGAATAGTCCGATGACTATAAGTGGCCAAAATCAGAAAGCAGTGTGTAGCTGGCCCGTCTTCTGAAGTCAGGGTAAATGGATACAGGGACTTCGAAGGAACGGATAGAAACAAACCACCATGCATGCGCGTCTGCGAGCGCAGAAGATGCAAGTTCCCGTGTAATATAGACCTTTTCATTTCAGTAGTTGCCTCACCGGCGGATAGGGGGCGCTGACGATCTCGGCGCCATAATATTCTAAGCTTAAATGGTAAGACAAATTGGCTAGGTGGCGTAAGCTACCGCCCGATCCAAAGGGCTCAGCCGTATTCATCCATCCATCATCCATCCATCCATCCATCCATTAGGTTGCTTCGATTTGGTTGGGTTCGGTTTCAACGTGAACGCGGCTATGTTGCTGTTTTACGTTGTTTTTGCTTGATTTTGTGATTCTATTATTTTCCTTGTAGCACACAACCAATGAAACAGTGGTATTGAGCCACTTTGAGGACTACGCGGTGTTTAAGCCTAAACTGTCGGCTTTTTTTCTTATTAACTCCTTTGATGTATCTGACTATGGTTGGTTGCAAAACGCCTGACTGATGTACAAAGAAGATTGCCATCGTTTATGGCCGTACCCGATGACACCGGTTTTCTGAAAAACAAACTAATGAAGAGACTAACACGTGAATGTAAAGAAGCATATCGACAGCTTGACTAGCAATGTGCTGAATCGGCCAGAACAGATGAACTCGCGAGTTTACTATAGTCGCTCTTTGGTTTCCGTGGGCACCCAACCTTTGGTGAACTTCCCAGACTAAAAACGTATCGTGTAATGACGCAGATAATTGATATAAACAAGTAGTATCGTCTCGGCCTCTTTTCTTCTTTTTTTTTGTAATTTAGTACTCGAGCATGTTTTGACAGGCCGAGTAGGAAATTGCTTAAATTATCAACCCTGCTAAAGTACTTATAAACAGCATTTAGCGATATTGGACTTAGGAAATAAATTATTTTTATATCAACATTTGCCTACTCAAGATGTGATATAAGTGACAAGCCCGTCAAATTAAATCTGGCATTTGTCTTCCGTAACATTGGCCAAATAAAATTAAAGGGCGCAGGAGGAGAAATACCTTGGAACGTTTGGCTGAATTCTAGCGCTAGGCACCGCTTCACGGACCTGCGTGAACAAATATTTATTTGTTTGAACTGATTTGCTTTGTAAATTTCAGCGTCGCCAGCCACCAAAAGTGAATCTCTATTCGCCATCGATAATCCTGGACTCAAGTAATTGTTATGCAAACGGCTCTTTTTTTCTGGCGTCAAAGATTGCGGATTTAAGATTCTAACAAAAGTTGAAACAACGTACGCAAAAAAGGAAGAAAAAAACATTGTATTATTGCGCATGCGCCGAACCCAAACCTCGTTCTAGATTTGCAAATCGAAACGACGTTATTTCTTTGTGCACGCTATTTTAAAACTCGCTACTGTTAAGTGACTGTGGCAGTTTTTTACGCGAGAAGTCCTAACCTCTGTGTTAAAATAAATTAAGTGGATGGCACTGGTTATCTAAATATAATCAATAAATCACTTAAATGACTGTCGAAATGGGAGCGGGCATGCACGGTATACAATTTCTTAAACTTCATAAGTAAACCGACCAACCAAATGTTTACGTCGCAAAAAAAAAAAAAATTGAGAACCTTATACACACGTAGGTGTGATATTATGAACGAACAAATCGCCTGATGTTGGCGTACCATTACTTCTATACCTAAGATAAAGTACAAGATAAACGCTCGTTGTCTATCTCCTCCTGGAGTTTTCTCACCCAATCAAAAGAAACTCTTTTCGATATATTATGAATACAAAGAACGATGCTTTCAGGAAATACAAATAGTGTCCTTGCGCTGACTACTTTGACGCCTTCCTATCTTAAATGCGCGATATAAATATACGCGCTTCTTACTGAGAATGTTCCGCCACTATTGGTAAACAAACATCAGTTGTTATAAGGACCTTTGAAACCTCGTCATGTCTTGGTCATTGAGTAGACGTATCTAACTACAGTTGCCGAAGTAAGGCAAGAAAGCGCGGTGAAACGCGACGAAAAACACGAACACAACGCACCCGCCAAGGCGCGGAGGAGAGAGCGGAGCAGCAAGTTGAAGCAACCTAATGGCTGCCGCGTCACGTGATTCCGAGATGGCAGCGCCCATGCGGAGGAGGATGAAAAGGTCTATAGCCGCCACCTTGCTCCCCACGGAGGAAGACAAAATGGGCCGCAGCTCACACACTCAAACCTGCTAGCTTCGCCAAATATTTGAGCTAGCTAGCTTACCGAGGCTAGAAAAACGTCTTGCACTCGATACGGCTCGATCAAGGCCTCACAGCGGTGTGGACCCTTCTTTTGAGGCAAGGCCAGGTTTCAGAGCAACGTAGCTGCTGAGAGTCTTAGAGTCACTCTTCGACCTGGATTACTCGAGTCCGACAGGTATCGCCAAAGGGCGCTCTGACTACATGGCGCCCGGGTTTCAAAGCAACATAACCTCCGAAAGTCTTAGAGTCACTCGTCCACCCAGATACTGTCACAGTGCGCCTCAGTCCGAGTAGCGCCACCACCATGAACACAAAACCAGTGTCGTTCTTGGAAAACAACAACAGGTTGCAGGAGTACGTTGGCATCAAGCAGACACAAAGCTTTCCCGAAGAATATCCTCCGCGCCCACTGCAATACAAGCAGTGAATACAGCGCGCGTCAGCAGTATGCAAACTGCTTCTCGACGCCGACGGTTACGCGGCCCGGCTCCTGGAGCCTGTAAGTAGCAGTACCAGCTACTTATCGACGTAATTGCCAGGCGTACCGTCCGAGTCTAAATGAGTGTCCGCGACTACTCCGAGTCAAAGAAAACGCGAATATTTACATTCCCAGATTGCACTGCTGATCCTTCGCTACTATTTTCTGCCAAGCCTCGCTCCCCGCCGGACATATAAGTCCACCCGGTTGTCAAAGACGATATCGAAACTTCTATATACATTTTCTCTTCAGGACAATTTGTTGGTCGCGCGGTAGGAACGCAAATACACAAAGGTGAAGGGTTCGCCTCTAGCATGGAGAACAAAGGGTCTTCCGCAACAACGAATGTGGCTTGTCGCACGCCAATTCAAAACAGGAACGCGCGTACGAATTACACTGCGCTCACTGAAAGGAGTGGCACTGCGGGTTGCCACCTCGGCATTAATCGCTCAATCAGAAGTGGCGAGATCAGAACGTGCGTGGTACGGGGCGATCAAAGGCAAGGATGGTCGGCGAATAGGCCGGACAAAGGTGCGGAGGCCAGGAGGCACGACCACGATAAAGGAAGCCGTGGCCACACGTTGGGCGCCATTTCATGTGGGCTTTGCTTGCTAACAACACAGGTAGCGATAGAGTAACGAAAGGGTTATCTCAACAGCGCCGGCGATCTCACAGGAGTCGTCAAACCTAGTAGCGTGGTCCCCACATCTCCGCGGCAATATAAACGACGTTTAGGGCTACAATACCGCGGGTCCGTTCGATAAATTACCTCTGTCGGTACCAGTTATCGACTGCCTTGTCTCACTCTCTCGAATATAGCGGAAGAGCAGACACACGTACCAGGGTAAGGACAGAGTCCAGGGCCATTTATTAGAACGCTCTTTAAAAGTACCACAATGTCCCCATCCAAAATGCCCCCCGCGTCGGCAAGGTAAGAAAAGGTCCTTACCTGCCAGACGCGGGTTTCCGGAGAGCCAAAATCGGGGAAGCGTCGGAGAAGTCGCCGATACACATCCTATGTCTATCGCGGTCGCCGGACGAGTTCCCCTCCCGAAAGCTAGAAAAGTAGAGGCCAAAGCCTCCTCGTCTGTCAGCAGTGATTCGCATCCGAGCGAGGGGACGGAAAGAGGTCTCCCTTGGCGAGAGTCAGAGGAGGACGCTAGAAGACAGGGAACCCTCCGCTTCACGAACAGGTCGCAGCTTCCGGCGGAGGTGGCCGAGCGTTCCGACCCGCGGCCGTTATCATAGTCATCGGGGAAGGAGACCACAGGAATTCCCACAACCTCCCAGAGTTGCCGGACTTAGTTTTCCCGGCGAGGCATGGGGGACAAAAGCCCTTACGTCGGGGACTGCTATGAAAATCGTCAAGTTCTTCGTCGAGCCCATCGTCCTACGACATGGTGTTCCTCAAGTCCCCATTATAGATCCGGAATCATCGTTCATGGCGCAGCTGACGCATGAGATACTCGTCTAAGCCACACAGAGCACCGTGGAACCACGGCATACCACCCGCAGACCAACGGGCTGACGTAGCGATTAAACCAGACCATCGTCGACATGATCGCTTTGTACGTGGACGTTGAGCACAAGACATGGGATGACGTATTGGCGTAACTCACGTTTACCTATGACACAGCAATTCAAGAGACCACCGCAATGACAGCATTCCATCTGGTGCATGGCAGAAAGGTGGCAACCATGCTTGACGCAATACTACCGCACGACCCAGCAAACGAAGAAAGCGACGACGCCCAGTTTATAACCCAACGAGCAGAGAAGCTACGCCAGCTGGCCCGTCTGGGGATCCATGACCAACAACGTGTTGCCGGGAGACAGTACAACCGTCGTCGTCGCGACGTCTACTTTCAGCCCGGAGGCAGAGTGTGGATGTGGACAACCGTTCGCCGCCGCAGCCTCAGCGAGAAGCTTTAAAAACGGTACTTCGGACCCTACAAGGTGCTTCGGCGACTCGGGGACCTCAACCACGAGGTGATGCCCGACGGAACTCGGACTCTATCACACCGCCCTCCAAGACCGGAAGTCACCCACGTCGTATGCCTCAAGCGGTACTACGCTCGGTAGGACTGTGAACTATGTTTCCGTACTACGCTCGACAGGGCTGAGTTTTACAAGCTTCCGTAGTTTTCCATTTTTTGTTTTGCTTCGCTGTTGAGTTTCATGCCACGTTGCATTGATACGACGCGCTTTTAAAGGGGGAGTAATGCCACGCGCGTCGCCGAGGCAGCGCGTGCGTGTCGAGTGGGTACCGCGCTTCGCTATCACGCGGAGGGTCCAAGTTCGATTCCAGAGAACGGAATGTTATTTTATTTATTATTTCAACTTGGTGTTGCCGTAAGTTCTAGAACATAGTGGTCTGATTGAGTCACGAATGCTCTTCGGGTGGAAAGTTATACGCCGAATGTTTCAGTAACCGACGCGGGAACACAAGGTGCTCCGCGTGACGAGCGGATCACTGTTAGTCATGATGTACTTATCAAAAAGCTGTATTTCATGAGATGTAGAGGTCATTTCTATACGCCTCTGAATATCTTTCTCTCAGACGGCGTGCAGGTTGTATCGCTTAAAGGCGTACTCCGCGATTTCTTCATGGTCTGCAATGTGCCAAAAATTTCGCTAAACTCGCCAACAAACATAGCTAAAATAGTATCCCAAATATTAGGTCAAAATGGTTTCTTTTCGCGAAGTTACTGAATTAACAATATTGATCCTCACCGTGTTTTTTAAACTGAAAGTCTCCACTGGCAACAACGAAAAAGTGACGTCAGTGGAAGGCAGGGGTTCACTCTTTGGACTGTAGAATTTGTTCCCAACTGATTCGAAGCAGTTTCATTGTGTCAAATGAATGCTTTGGAAGCACGACCCAGTACCGGCGTTCCCAGCGAATCATAGGCATATTCTACATTTTAGACTGCGTGCTCGACTGGCAAGCCTGCTTGACACTAGCGTTGTGGCACTGAAAAGTGTAGGTATATTTGAAGGTTGGTTTTTGCATAATTTTACAGCGGAGCTATAAAGGGCCAGTTTCCCCAGGATTGTGACCCCCGCAAATAACTGTCAACACAAAACTCTTGTTGCCGCAGTCGCTCATAGATGGTGGTAGCTGTCCAGAATGTTGTGTTTGCCGGTTGTACGGTTGCCGCCGTCGCTCATAGATCGCGGCAACATTTCTTCGGGTGAAGAAGAGCGGAAACGGAATGAGCGGCGAAGTGCGCAGCAGCGCGAACGGTTTCGTAACCACCGCGAGGCCGCTATCACCTAAAGTTACACTGCGTCGAGCGCTTCAGATTCCCTTGCGAGAAGAGCAGATCGCTCGCCTGGAAAGCCACCGCCGAAAAGAGAAGCTACAGCTCCGCTGCCCTTCCTTCTTCGCCTAAGTGGAAAGGCGGAAATTTTTTTCTTATTTCACAGGAACTATTATGAATTTCGCGATACTAAATAGCATACCGGAGAGGGCGAAGGCCGGGGAGTCAGAAAATGTAGTTAGTTGTGGTAGCTCAAAAACTCGCCGGAGTACCCCTTTAACCATGAGGCTGAACTCCATGGAACGAATTATGTGACGAATAACTGGCGAACGCCGCCCGACGGCACGCTCGCTTTGCGCGCGACGTAGCAGCCACTGTGTTGATTCCACGCGCAGAGCAAAAGCCGCCGGCCAAAATTCGTCGGTTATTCGCAGCATACTCGTCCCATGGAGTTCAGCCTTAAGAATCTATTAGGCTAACTTTACTACTGGAGGCCCGCAAGGCTCCATCTTATCTCCACTGTTATTTACCATCTACGCGAACGCTGTTGGTCAAGGACCCTCTGGTTGTCGTATACTGCGATAAGCAGATGATACTGTCCTGTTTTATGGTCATCTATGTTCTGAAGAGAAGGTTATATGCTGCAGAGGAATGTACTCAAAGTCACGGACTGGTTTGATTTATACAAATTTAAAGTTAACGCTTCCATAGCAAAATTAATATGCTTTCATAACCCACTAGAGGTGATTTAGCTACAAGCCCCAATTTTGCTTCATTCTTCAAACTGCGTCACCTGTTGCTGTGCGCCTGTGGAATATCTCAGTTCAGTTAAATATCTAGGGGTCTTCTTCGACTCGAATTCATCTTGGACAGCACACCTGTTTTATCAAACCGAAGTCTTAGGGGCATCTCGTGCTTGCTGTATATCGCAAAAGTGTTTATTTCATTTAATGCTAAAAGAGTGAGTCTTTATTCTCTAGCGTATAACGTACTAAGGTATGGTATAACGCTTTTTGCAAACTGTTCTCATCCGTGTCGTCCTTGGAGGGAAAGTGTCCTCAGGAGGATTTTGAAGAGGTTGGCCTACAACTTTGATTTTGCCTCAAGCGATCATTTAATTCAGACTCTCGAATTGCCTTCATTTTATGCCTTATTCCAACACATGGTAATCCTTCGGTACTTCTGCTCTGATGATTACAATGTTCCGCATACTACAGCTCTTCGTTAAGAAATTATCCCTGCTTTGAGATACCTACGTGTCGCGCAAAATTCGGAGAAGGTATCCGATCATATTACATTCCAAATTTAATTAACAACTTACCCGACTTTGCTTACGATATTGAATCAATGGGCAAGCTGAAAAAGCTCTCGAACAAACTATATTACTATCTTGTGTCTGTTCATAGGTTTTCCTGCCATTGGGTTTATTGCTGCATGTGCGTTTTGTGTATATGTGTGTCGGGGGAGGTGAGGGGGGGGTAATGTGGGGGTGGTTGTATTGCGGCGATTTACCATTACAGCGTCGAGTCAGCCTTCTCGAAGCATAAAGGTATTGCGTTTCCATAGCACCTATAACCTGGAGTTCAAATATAGTGTATGCCTATTATATAACATTTATTTTACCGATGTTTGGGTCAAGCCCCACAGACCCCTGCAGGCTTAAACGAAACCATTCCTGCCTTGATGAATGTACATTAATAATAATTATAATATTAATAATAATAATATTATTATTATTATTGTATTGTGCCGTGCTAGTGAAGTGCGGGACTTGGGAATGGTTTTTTTAATGCTCCTTGAGATTTGATAGCCACGTGGCTCGTATAAGTACCTGCTCCTTGCGCGCGCTCGGTGTTGTCTGTCGGACGACTAGAAAAACCCTTCAACGTTTGTAAACCTGTACCGCTCTTTGACAAGGTCTCAACTCGAACACGCATCTCCTGTATGGAATGGACTACCCTCCTAAGGCTGGAACCTGTGCAAAACAAATTGTTATCTATTTACCGATATTGATATCTGAGCGATGAAGCATCTCTATCACAGAGTAACATTGTATTGGACGTCCTACTCGGTGTCTCAAATAGCGGCCACGCTTTTTAGATCGACCACAAATGTCGGTTTCTTAACCTGTCGAGCTAAGATTCTGTACAGTGTTGCCCAGGGGTGGTGGATTTTTTCGATAAAATTTGCAAAGATCAAACTTGCCTTAGAAAAACTAAAAAAAAACAAGGCTTAAATCATATGAAAACCCAGTGAAGCCTCCGGTCTTCGAACACTAGGGCGCCCTATGGTTTCAAGATCGGTGGCTTCGCTGCGTTTTTATTGGACTCCCTATTGAAAATAATTGTAAAGGGCCCGTCAGCCTTGAATAATTATGTGACCTCACAGACCTTCAATACCCTTCAAAAAATAGCATTCAGGAAAACCCTTCAGGTATACCCCGCAGAAAAACCCTCCAGCACCACAGCCCTTCAACCTGTCAGCCCAAACCCCTTAGCCATCAACCCTTTAGACGCCCAAATGACTTGAACCATAGACAAAAATTCAGTTCAAAACGTTATTCTAAATGTATTGCGGACATTGAGTTTTACATGCATATTAAACCTCAAAAAGACAATAAAAACAAACGCTTGTTCAAACCCGGGCGCAAGCAGCGGTAGACGAAAGAGATCATACCAAATAGGAGCAACTGTTTTCCTTATCACAACGAAAAATATCTTTCAAAGTACTCACAATGCCGCTGGGTAAATTCCTGATGTACGGTAGTTCAGCTAATAAAACCTAGCAGGTGCACCTCACGGACACATACACAGTCTCAGTAAGCACGGGTAGCGAAAACCACGAACTCGCAAGCAGCACCCGTCACCGCTGAAAAATCCTGAGCACAGTCACGGTTTCGTCCATGATGCCGTCGGGGCGGCGTCTTCGGCGTATTTTTTGCTTGCTGGATGCTTCCGAAGCCGGACGGACGAAGAGGCGCAAGGAACAATGCCGGACAGCGGCCGTCATCCACCGTCTCAGGAGCCACAGTGCCATGATCCCGGTGCGAAGGCACTACATGAGGGTGAAACGCTGATCCCGCCTGCCAGGCTTGCGGCGAGTAGGCCTGCGCTGAACACGATGGCGCTCGAGCGGTGCTGAAGGCGGCCAACGCCGAACTGGGGCTCACCTGCGGATCCAAGGAAGAAACTGCACGGATCAAAACAGACCAAGAGGCGAACCCTCAAATCCATGCTCACCTTTCTGGAGGAAAGCGATCCGTTCCAGATATCCACGGCGGTAAGAAGCAAACCGCCCACGAGTGGAAAGAAAATGGCTATAGCGGCCTCCTGCCAGTGGCTTCCTCGGCTTCCTCACACCACTCTCTCCCGCCGACCATGGGTGACGCGTGTTGCCCGGCCCTGGTGGTTCTGCACCCTCTCCCCATTGCCGGGCGGAGAGAAGCGCAGTGTGTGTGTAGGCGTTGTAAAAGAGGGGGGGGGGCAATTTGGATTGCCTGTTCGTGTTTTTGACGACGACGAAAAAGAGATAACGCCCGACTCTGGTGAAAAGCAAAATGGTTCTGTTTATTTTCTCCTTTTTGGGGACCGTCCTCCGCGGAGGAACCGGTTCCCGGGACGAGTCGCTGCCGCTTTGCCTGCGCAATCTCCCCCGCGTCCCTGTTTTTGGGCAACGCGCTGCTCTCGGCTTGCCCTTTTTTATTATTATTCGTGCAACAAGCAAAGCTTGTTAGCCTCAAAACGCCGCTCGGCCAACAACACTCGGCCCGCGCCTCGTCAATTCTCCACATGGGGCGATCGCCCGCAGTAGCCTCCTTGGCGACCGAACACCCGGCCAGTGACAGACGGGTCCACGAGCCCACTCGAGTTTGATAGAAGAGCAGTAATAAAAATCTGACCGTACACACATACGATCGACATTCTCCAAATACTTATTTTTTCCCTTCGCGAACAATACGTAGCTATGTTCTAATTCTGCGAAATGTCTTTTCTCCACCTAAGCCGTGGCCCCACAGACATCTCAAGAAGCCTGAAGGTTTTCCCGACCCCATTAGAAAAGCTCTTGACAGGCTTTCAGACATTTCAAGGCATTGTAAATGGCACTTCAGACATTTCAGGAGAGCCTCTGACGGGGCCAACGAACCCACCAGGAAATATCGGTGCCCCTTCAAACATCTCAGAAATTCCTGAAGTCCCCTTCACACCCTTTTAAAAAATTCTGAAATCCCCTCAGAGCGACTTTGAATAGGGCTTAAGTCTTTTCTTGTTTTACTTTTTTCTCGGGTAAGTTTAATGTTTGTAAATTTTATAGAAAAAATGCACCACCTGTGGGCGACGCTGCACAAAATCGTAACATGATAGGTTAAGAAACCGAGTTTTGCTGTCGATTTAAAGAGCCTGGCCGCTACATGAGAACCCGATACACTTTGCTTTCAGCCATGTCTCGAGTCGCAAGCCACTCTTCCGCCGGCGCTCCTCCAGCTTGTGCTCTCTCGTCGCCGAGGGCTCCAAGGAGTGTTCATCAGCGTTCAATTGCAAATTTATGCTTTCGCATTTCCAACACAGCTTGTCGTTTTGATCACCCTCCGCCCCTTTCAATCAGATCGCGGTGACGCTGGCGGAGATGATAACAGCAGTTCGCGTTGATGGACTCCACCCTTCCTGCTTTACATGAACGATTCCTGACGTCACGGCTAGCTCGAAGGTAAGCCACTGGTCAAGCGCTCTTCAGAGAGAAACGCCCGCTCGCGTGGAGCTATTTATTGTATGCAGGACTTTACGTCTGTGGACTGATTGGATGTGTATTTATCTGCATTGATGTTTGTCTTCTCTCATTTTATGTTATTGTCTTCGTGTCGTATATTATGCCTTTTACGCCTTGATTTCCTTTCTTGTTTATATTTATTACTCTTACTATTATTATACATTATTATTATTATATGTTCCTTGTTTCCTTGTGAAAAAATTGAAAATGGAGGCAATTTGAAAGACATTAGTCCTGGCTCGAATTCAGGTGACGACGCTTTGCGCATCCGTGACTTTCTAAGTACTGTAATGTACACTGGGCGAGACTGGTAGCGCGAACTTTCGACTTTTTTTCCATTTTATTGAAAGGAGAATGGAAGGCATAAAAATTTACTACGCAGATTAATGCCCCAAATTGGCACCTTGAACCACTAAAGTAGTTTTTATGTCAGTTTTTCAATACTGAGAGAATAACAGAGAAAATCTCCTTTTACTTATTCGCGCTAACAGTCGCGAGGTGTAGATGTGTTGCAGGCCCCTTTATCGGTCTATTTCATGGAGAGTTTAACCCACCTGTAAAACTACCTGAAGATTTACTGGTGAGTGCGGTCCAATGGGAACAAAAAAAGGCTACTGTCAGAACAATGTCATCCAGCAAAAGCTCTCATGTCCTTCTGCGATCATGTAGATTGTCAATGTTATTAAATTCAATGCTCAAATATTTCCTCAGAAACTTCTTATAGCACGCGTCAATATGTATATTAACAGTGCATAAGCCAAGGAGCAAGATAATAAAAATACAGGTTTTGGAACTGGCCGAGACCTTGCCGGGATATACAATCAAGACATGATAAGTCATGTTAGCGAAGCAGCTCGGCAGTTTACGTCACAATGGCGTTTGTGAAATCTTTTTTTCACATAAATATTAAAGTATGTTGGCAATCGGACAATTAAAGCAGAACAAACTTTATTAGGAATTACTGGTTTTTATTCTGGACTACTTTGCATTATCCATAATAGCACTCCAATAGAGCGCTAACGATGTAACAAAAACAGATGGCTAAATCTTGTTTTCTTGTAACTATGCACATACATTTCCGGTTCTTAACATTGTTCGGAGAGAGTATCAATCCTGAGCAGGGTACAGGGTTGACACCCCGTCCGGGATATCCCACGGTGTGCGGTATATAGGAAACCATACAAAAGGACTTGTAGTGTCATGAAGGTTCTAAACTTTCCATCAAAGCGGCCGTTCGCCGAACACGGAATTTCTTTAGCTAAAATGCACAACCTCAAAGCACATTAGGTGAAAGTTCAGGTTTTCTTTGCGCGAGCGTAGATTTTCCGGTTCGTTTTACAACGTAAGATCCACTGGAGCCAACCCTATATTTTGAGGCTGGTATGACAAGGTTGAAAATTGCTAGTGCATTTTGGCATGGTTGCCGATAGAGGATGTCGAGGATTCAGTATGTATATTTCTCGGAAAATGTCGGAAGAAGCCTTGTTCTCCTATCAATACAGAGTTAAGGAGGCATATACAGGGTGTTCTTTTTAAGCTTAACAAAATGTTTTAAAAAACCATGAAAGCTAGATAATGCGGATCCGCGCAGGTGACTTATACGGCTTAGGGGACATAGTATAGGAGGCTAATCGTTACGATCAGTCGGCTAATTAGTTAAAATTCGTTAATGTAACTTTTTAATTAATGAAAATAAACATATAGTACCAATTAGAAACCTGCTCAGCGTCATCGAAAACCACTAAATCAGTCATTTTCAGAAAGACTTTGAGCGCGTGAGAAGCGTAGTAGTGCACTAAAGTTAGCACTCGTGGAGCACGTACAAAGCTAGCGGTTGCGATAAGGCGCCCGAGCAATTTTTCCGTCTCTTATCTAGCCCCAGCCTTGTACCTGCTCCACGAGCGGTAACTTTAGTGCACTACTACGTGTCTCACGCGTTCAAAGTCTTTCTGAAAATGACTGATTTAGTGGTTTTCGATGACGCTGAGCAAGTTTCTTATTAGAACTGTATGTGTATTTTATTAATTAAAAAGTTAATTAATGAATTTTAACAAATTAACAGACTGATTGGTACGACTAGTCCCCTATCTATGTCCTGTTGCCTTATAACTCACTGCAGACCGCATTAACCTAGCGTCTCATGGTTTGTTTTTAAAATCTGTTAACTTAAAAACGACACTGTATGTATATATATATATATATATATATATATATATATATATATATATATATATATATATATATATACTGTAGGACGCAAATGCATCACCATCGTCATTCACATTGTTCAGCCGCACACCGCCTGCACGGGCGGTGCGTGGCTCATGCTTGGGCTCCTGGGGTGATTGGCGCTCCAGGGCTCAGCCAGTAAAGATCCTATTTTGTATCTCCCGCTTTGTCTCCCTTATACATGGTGGAGGTGATCAACGGTCTTCCCATACCTCTCCCACTTTGAGAGCAAGCCTGGAGCTCCGCAACCGCAACATCCCCGTAAGCGCCGCCCATTCCGATTCCGCGACCAGCTCAACAATGCTGACCACTGCAACACAAACCTCCGGCACTCAACCGGCTTGGACAGTAACGTCCCGGCAACGCGATCCTGGCATCTTCACTGGCGTCGGCGACGACGACGTAAGTGACTGGATTGACTCCTTCGAACGAGCCAGTCGTCACAATCGCTGGGACGACCACCACAAGTTATCCAACGTCATTTTTTATTTGACGAGCGTCGCCCAGACCTGGTTCATCAACCATGAACTCGAAATGGACACCTGGACAACGTTCAAAGCACGCATGCTTGATGTCTTCGGGAAGCCCACAACCCGTAAGCATGTCGCTGAGCGCAAACTCGCCCTGCGAGTTCAACAAAAAGGGAGACATGCACTTCCTACATCGAGGATGTTCTCGCTCTCATCAACCTAGCCAACAAGGACATGCCTGAATCAGAAAAGCTGCAGCACCTTCTCAAAGGTATCGACGAAGAGGCATTTCGAGTGCTGCTAGTCATCAAACCTAACACCGTGGCGCAATTCTCGGCAGAGTGCCTCCGATTGCAAGAAGCGACGACTCGTCGCATTTCATCGTCTTCTCTAGACCCCAACAACAACAGCACTCCCACCATCGCCGCACTAACACCGAACACTGGCGAGAGTCTCCGAAACCTCATCCGTGAGATTGTACGCGAAGAAATCGCATCACTCACAGCTGCCACAAAGACCGGATGCAATACGCCTTCCTCTCTCACAGAAATTATCAAGGCGGAAGTCGTGGCAGCAATGCAGCCTCTGCCGCCCCCTACCCCAACCTACGCGGAGATTGCCGCTCGTCCGCCAATACATCCATCTTGGCAGAACCAGGGCCAACCCACATTTGTTGCAAGTCCCCCGCCCGTCATACCTCAATACCGACATCCTGCTACGGCACCTTTCATAAACACGCGCCCAGTGTGCTATTACTGCGGCATCCCCGGACACGTCCAGCGGAACTGTCGTCGGCGCCGTCAGGAACAGGTACCTAGCGATTACTACAACTCATCGCAGTGGGCTCCCCGCCGCTCCCTTCACCCCCGTTCAGAGCTTCGCTCAAACTCCCCCGAGCCACAGGGACGCCCGCAGCGTCACACCTCGCCGTCGAATCACCTAAATCATCACAGATCACCATCCCCGCGCGGTCGATCACCCTCTCCTATGATCTCTTCTAGCAACGGAGATGCGCGACGCACTGGGGAAACTGGTAAGCGCAGTTCCCGGAGGCACAACTGCGACTGCTCCCATAAGTTTAAGTCCTCCTACGCCACCACAGAATGTCATAGAAATTGAAGTAGAAGGTCTTCCCTTACGGGCGTTAGTGGACACGGGAGCTGCTGTTTCGGTTATCGGGCAAAGTATTTGCCGCAGGTTAAAAAAAGTTACCACACCCTACATTGGCTCACACTTAAAAAGTGCATCAGGCAGAACAATCGCTCCTTCTGCCATGTGCACAGCTCGCATAAATATTCAGGGCAAGCACCATCACGTTGAATTTATTGTTTTGCCCACATGCAGCCATGATGTCATCCTAGGCTGGGACTTCCTTGCTGCAAGCAGTGCATTTATAGACTGTGGTGCACCGGAGTTGACCTTAGACATTGACAGTATCCTGGAACCACACGTCGATTACTCAAGTCAACGCTGCACGACCACAAGAGACACCCTGGTACCAGCACGCAGGTCCGTGAGTCTCTCTGTTATATCTGCCCACGCCTACACTGGCGACGCTCTTGTAGAATCTATGCCCGATGTCATCTGGAAAAAAGGTGTTGTGGTACCTTCTTGCCTCGCAACTTTTGGCCCCTTTACCACCAACGTGTTAGTGGTTAACGTTACCGATTTAGACGTTGTCATTCCGAAGGCCATGGTAGTTGCTATCGCCACTCCTTCGACCGTCATCAGCCCATTACCCATTTCTACACTCGACCACACTTCTGAAAATCGAACGAGCACCGACGAGATTGACTTGCGAAGTACTATCAATCCTTCTCTTTCTGATGACCAGAAAAGACGTCTTCTTCTTCTTCTCAAGTCATTTCAGCACTCATTCGACTCGCACACAGACATTCTCGGTAGAGCCCACTCCGTCTCTCACACAATAGATACCGGAAACGCCAATCCTGTGCGGCATCGACCGTATCGTATTTCTCCTGTTGAACGGCGCAAGATAGAAAATGAGGTATCAGAAATGCTGAAAAGAAACGTCATACGCCCCTCGAACAGTTCCTGGTCTTCTCCAGTCGTATTGGTTCGAAAGAAGGATGGCTCCGTACGTTTCTGTGTAGATTACCGTAAACTCAATAACATCACACAAAAAGACAGCTATCCAATGCCTCGAATTGATGACGCATTGGATACTCTACAGGGAGCAAAATATTATACTTCGCTGGACTTGAGATCAGGCTATTGGCAGATCCCAATGTCCGAATCTGACAAAGCCAAAACCGCTTTTGTGACACCTGATGGTCTCTTTGAATTCAACGTGATGCCCTTTGGCCTCTGTAATGCGCCCGCGACGTTTGAAAGAATGATTGACTCCATTCTGCGCGGCTTAAAATGGCGTACGTGCCTCTGCTATCTTGATGACGTAATTGTCTTTTCTTCCACTTTCGACGAACACCTCGACCGATTGTCAGAAGTTCTGTCTTGCATCTCTGGTGCGGGCTTACAGTTGAATACAAAGAAATGTCATTTTGCGGCTACCCAAATCAAAGTTCTCGGGCATCTGGTCTCACGTGATGGCATCCGTCCTGACCCTGAAAAAGTTCGAGCTGTCTACTCATTTCCTCACCCAGCAACTTCAAAGCAGCTTAAAAGTTTTTGGGCTTATGCTCTTATTTTCGCCGATTTATTCGTGGGTTCGCAAACATCGCATCTCCCTTAACTCATCTCCTCTCCACAAACGTCCCGTATAAATGGACGCCGGACTGCCAATTTTCTTTTGACACCCTTCGAAAAGTATTGAGTTCAGGACCAATACTTCAGCATTTTGACGAAACTGCATCAACTGAACTACACACGGATGCCAGTGGAACTGGCCTCGGCGCCGTACTGTTACAAAAACACCCTTCCAGCCGCGAACCTCACGTGATTGCTTATGCGAGTCGCACCCTAACTAGACCTGAAAAAAATTACACCGTAACAGAACAAGAGTGCTTGGCAGTTGTATGGGCTATCGGTCGATTCCGGCCTTACTTGTTCGGTCGCCCTTTCACGGTCGTCACCGACCACAACGCCTTATGTTGGCTAGGCTCAATGAAAAACTTGTCGGGCCGCCTGGGCAGGTGGATACTCCGCCTCCAGGAATATAATTTCACCGTTCTTCACAAAAGTGGAAGGAAGCATTTAGATGCCGACGGACTCTCTCGTTGCCCTCTTCCGCCGAACTTCGTCACAGACGTCATCGACGACGATCCTCCTACAGTTAGTTCCCTCACTCCAACGACTCTGGTCTCCTCCCAAGCACAAGATCCTTGGTGTGCTAGAATAATTCACCACCTCGCTAGCCCTCTCCAAGACCCCAAGTTTCACCGAAAAATACGCAACTTTACCCGACTCAACGGCATCCTTTACAAGCACAGCTATATCCCTGAAGGCGAGCGACTTCTACTTGTCATCCCGAAACCACTACGACGTACCGTTCTTGCTGCATTCCACGATGACCCCACAGCCGGGCACCTTGGCACTTACAAAACCTACGCTCGTCTTCGGTCCCGGTATTTCTGGCCCGGCATGTATCGCGCCGTCGAGAAATATGTGCAATCGTGCGTTCCTTGCCAGACCCGCAAAACTTCTCCCCATGCATCAGACGGACAGTTAATGCCATTGCCTTGCCCCGAGAGACCCTTCGACCGCGTGGGAATCGATCTTTACGGACCCCTACCGATGTCCTCGGCTGGCCACCGCTGGATAGTTGTCGCCATAGACCACCTTACCCGCTATGCCGAGACGGCTCCTCTTATCTCCGCAACCGCTCAGGAAATAGCACAGTTCTTCCTATCCAGCATAGTCCTACGCCATGGCGCCCCGCGGTTTCTTCTTAGCGACCGTGGCACCGCGTTTCTTTCCGCCCTCGTGCAAGAAGTTCTGGCTGCCTCCCGAGTTATTCACCAACTCACATCCGCCTACCACCCGCAAACCAATGGTCTCACTGAACGTTTTAATCGCACTCTATCGCAAATGGTTAGCATGTACATATCCAACGACCACAGGAATTGGCACTCCATTCTTCCCTTCATTACCTTTGCTTACAACACCTCTGTTCAGTCAACCACGCGCTTTTCTCCTTTCTTTCTTGTCTATGGTCGGGACGTCTCATACACCATCGATACACTGTTCCCTTACACTGACATCACCCCTCAACACCCATTCCTAGCCCAAACCCTCTGTCGGGCCGAAGAATGCCGTCAACTTGCCCGCCTTCGTACCGACGAAGATAGACAACAGCAGAAACAGCGCTATGACGAACAACACTCTCCCGTCACCTACCATCCAGGCGATCTCGTCTTGGTCTGGACACCTCTGCGGACACCTGGCCTCTCCGAAAAACTCCTTCACAAATATCTCGGACCCTACACTGTACTGCAACAGACATCTCCAGTGAACTACAACGTGTCACCGCTGAAGTCGTCTACCGATCGGCGCAAACGCGCTCTTCAAAACGTTCATGTGAGCCGAATGAAGCCCTTCGCCCAGCGCTCAGACCAGGACGCCAATTAACCACAATCACCACGACGGCCAGGAGGCCCCCTTCCTCCACGGGGGAGAAACTGTAAGGACGCAAATGCATCACCATCGTCATTCACATTGTTCAGCCGCACACCGCCTGCACGGGCGGTGCGTGGCTCATGCTTGGGCTCCTGGGGTGATTGGCGCTCCAGGGCTCAGCCAGTAAAGATCCTATTTTGTATCTCCCGCTTTGTCTCCCTTTATAATACATATATATATATATATATAGTGATGGTCAGAAGCTTAATCATGTACATATAAAAAAAATTCCAAAAAACGCCATAGGGGGTTTGATTAAAAAGTTTACAGTGTTGTAGACCATCTTGTTTAGCTAGATTCGACACAGCGCACAAGAAACGAAGGAAAAGCGCTCCCTCTCAACTGAAGCTTTTATTGAAAATTAACACCGAAGTAAACAACAGCATTCCACACGATCATGGGCAATTTACCACGTGTCTAGATAAGATATATCTTTGCTATGTAGGAGGACCGATGTTTGGCTTGCACAATGTCCAGTCCCTTCTTTCTTGATCGTGTAGGCTTCTAAAATTTCCCTACTCATCTGATCTCGGCCCTTTCCAGCAATCGTGACATGACGGAAGTCAGGCTGGCATCCACAATCTGCACAATGAAGTGGTAAGTGCACCCCAGCTGTTGACTTTAGAGGCCAAGCATGCTCACGCAATCTTTCATCTATCCATCGGCCCGTTTGGCCAACATATACCTTGCCGCACTTCAGCGCAATCCTATGCACGACACCCATCGTACAGTCCACATATTTGTTTCGAGGTTTCACTGAGCAAATGCGCTTGGATCCACTTTTGTTGGCCACACTTGGGCACAATTGCTCGAGCTTGTTAGGTGCAGAAAACACCATAGGAACGTCGTATCTCTGGGCCACCTTTTTAGATAGGGGATATTTGATGAAGGTAGGGAATGACAACCGGTCTCTCGCTTGACCTATCTTTTTACACTGTGGCCCTCCTCACTTTCTTAAGCAGCGACTCTGCAACAGGTACCCACAACGATGTGGAGAATCCAGTCGCAACTAGTCGCTCTATCTACCGGTCGAAACTGGCAGGCATTAGACGGTGGCAAGATTTCTCCTTAGGCGCATGTGGGCAAGGTGAAGCAATACTTTTTTTCGAGTTTAAAATGCGAGGAGTTGAAGGGGAAGAGACCCGTCTGCGATCGTGGGTTTTCCGATCAAAAGGCATGACTGCCTGTGAATTCTAACTTGAGGTCTAGAAATTGTAAAACCAACCATCCAGAAATTCTTGATCCCAAGAAGGTCAAGGGCGTTGTACTGAACATGTGCATGGGTTTGGAGCTGACCAAGTTGGAACAGAACATACGTAAAAGTAAGACTGGTTGTTTGGAGATGTTTGCTGTTAAGACCCATTACGTGGGCGCTCCGCTGCGGTCCACTGTTACGAAGAGGGGCTCGTGGCAGAGATAGTTAGCCAGTACCTGCAGAAGCAATTTGCTTATTTGAAACTTTCCGACCCTTTTTTGGTGCGCAGTCCGCAGTGTATTGTGATTTTTTTCTGCAATGAATTGTACGCTGATTTTTTAGGTTTCTCCATCGATGTAGAAAAGCTGTTTTACTCGATTCTCCCCTGCGCCATGTTTGTTTTTGCGTGTGAGTGCATATAAAGAAATGACACAATAGCCTTCCAGAACGCTTGCGGTCTTTCTCTGGTGAGTTTTTGCAGCTGTTGAAGTCAAGAACTCGAGTCGACTCTTATCATGAACACTCTTAAGAAAAAATAAGGTCTCAAAGGACTGACGGCAGCGTTTTGTCCTCTGAACTCTCATTTTGTCTCCGAAGAGGCAATCTGGTTCGAGCTAGGTACCGTGCGCAAAAACTGGGGACTAACAGCACTCGACTAGGACTAATTCACAGGCGTGTGCAAGCGAAAGCTACCATTAGTCCTCCTCAGACAGTGGATGTGGATGTGTTTGTTTTATTCCCCGAAGGCAAACGGAATGCTCGCCAGGAATAAATCTGATAATTCGCTTGTCGTCTGGATCGGCGCGACTCATCCCAGCACGGCTGAAAGAATTAACCAAACTCAAACAAATTTTTTTTAATGTGAAACAATCGTTTAGACAATACAAGGTCGAGTTTCGCGTGTTGTGTAAATTCTAGTTAACGAATGTGTTGACTCGCATTCACCCATTCTGTCAACAATGATGTTTCGAAATTCGACAAGCCCCACTGACGTAATTTTCCCTCGCAAACAATGAGCATCTATCCAAACGCAGCACCTCTAAACACTAACGCTTTCTTTATTTTTTCAGATGAAACAACTTTAAGAGTTTGTAGAAGACGTGCTTTCAACACCGGAGTCTCGCAGTCAGAATAAATGGCCACCTCAATCGCCAAAAGTAAGTTACTAAGAAAAAGTCGAGACTTGTTGCTGCGTCTCCCAGTGACAAATCTTTCTGGGGAAGCTCTATATTGAACTCAAAATCCACAACGACACACTTGATGCACGGCACGATCCACTTAAAAAGCACATTCAGGGGCAGTATCCAGACACCTTCATGCCATCGTCGTCGCTGTTTCACATAACATTCCGTATGAACAACTAAGAACGAACCTCAGCCATTACAACCTAGCGTGCCCGTAACAAAACAAATGCGAACTAAAAAAAAAGGAAAATAAAGATGTTGGGAAAAAAGGCAAAATATAATAGTTTTCTCGTTTGTAAGTCGACCGGCGTGCTGAAATGGATACCTTCTCCCGTCCTTGGGGTCCTTGGGCAAAAAGCCTTGGCACCAATGCTGCGTCCATTTGTTTTCTGTAGTGCGAAGGGCAAAAGGGCTTTTCTCGTGCGCGCCTTTCCTCCTCTCCCCCTCTTCCCCGTACTGTTATTTTTATGATCCTCGCTCAGGAGGAAAATAAGGTGCGTCGGGAAAATGGGAGGGAGGGAGGCGGTGTTTTGTTTGAAGAGGTCCTTGTTTTTAGTAAGTTGCAATACAGCCTTCGTGAGAACCTGATCGCCCTGTTTTTTCTGCCTGCATTGTTTCCGATGAATGCGGGATCCGGTTTAGATTCGCGGTACCGCAACACTGCACTTAATCTGTTCTGTAGTTACAAGTTAAAGAAACTCGATAAAGGTATGCCGAAGTACTTCTGTTTATTGTGTATTCATTACCTGTGGCTCCAGAAAATGTTTTCTGTTTGAGCGCGTTCTTGAGCTTTCAAATCGCGCGCCATGCTCTATTCTTGGCACAATGAGTGCTGCTTTTGTTATATAGCACAGAGACCGAAAATTCAATCGTATGCGGTTGGCTTATGAAAGCTAGCGAAACGCCAAACCAATAAATGGCTTTTTTGTATGTGTATGTATTTTGCAGACTTTGGCAGGGGCCGCTTGACCATAATAGAGACTTTGATCTCGACCTAACTCTAGACTATCGCATTGCAAGCGGGAGCTCGTGCCGTCACTTTGAAGTACAGATGGAGCACGTGCACGCTGGGTTTGTAATTGGCAGGAACGGTCTACTAAAAGTCTAATATTGCACTGGTCTGCTGCCATTAGATCGCATGTTATATGTGAACCGTTGCAGCACTTTCGCAGCTTACTTGTTATTTTTGTTATGAGTGTACTATGTCTTCTACGTTTGTCGAGTGATCGGGTATTTCACGCTGCCACTGCTACTAATAATTCAAATTCCTCGCGAACAGGCAAGCTGCCGGTGCCCTAATAAACGGTGCTTGAACCACGACCGGTTTGGACAGACGTCCCAGTGTCCAAGTCACCGTAGACGCAAGTGCACTCTTCGGAATTCGGCCTAAGCGTTGAATCTACCGCTCAGAAACTTCAACTTCAGGCATCCTTGAATGAAATGTGTATCTACGAGAAAATAAAGCTTCGTTTTACTTGAACCACATAATTTTATTTTTCAGATTTCAGTACGCTAGGCAACCAGTAGACTTGCGCGAGGCTTGCTTCTTAAGGTCTACGCAATTTGTGGGGCGCATATTTGAGTCGAAAAGGACAAACAGCAAGGGTTCAATACTTCGTGGATCGGGACCAAATGTAAAGGATCAACGTTTAGTCCCAGGGGTCTAAATGCAAGGGTGCAGAATTTAGTGCCAGGAGTCTAGGTTCAAGGGCGCAAAATTTAGTCCTGGAGGTCCAACGTTGAAGTGATCTAACGTTAGGGGACCAAAGGTTGTTTATGTTTTCGCCAGTTTCCCAGTGGATTAATGCTAGTGTCAGCGTAATTGATTCCCGGAGGGACTAAGTCGCGCTCCTTTTTTCTTGGAGTATATGACGGTAGCCTTTACGTGCAAAAAGAAGGCATTTGTATTGTGTCTCGTGTGGCTCCCCGTGATACGTGACAATTTCTTAGCGAAATGCGACTTGAAGCATATCTGCGACACACTAGATGAGGAACAGGTATGCAAAGTCTTTAGATATATATATACGACTACTTGGTCGTTATAAAGGTCTGAGTGTGTTTCGCATAAAAGAACTGACACGGTAGTTTTGGATGTTTTCGCACGGTGCTCCGAAGGGCTTCAGATTCACGCACAAACTTCGGGATGGCTGCTTTCTACAATAACCAGACCTCAGGTTAGAACTCACAGGCAGTCATGTGCGTTGGTCGTAAAATCCACGATCAAAGAAGGGCTCCTCTCCTTCTACTCTTTGCATTCTAAACTCGTAAAAACAAGTATTGCTTCATCTTGCCTACATGCGGCTTTGGAGAGACTGTGCCACCGTGTAATGCATGCCAGGTTCGGCCGGCAGGTGGAGCGACTGGTTGCGGCTAGATTCATCGTTGTCGGTACCTGTTGCAAGAGTCGCTGCATAAGAAAGTCAGGGGAGGGCCAGAATGTAAAAATGGTAGGTCATGCAAGAAACCGATAGTCATATCTCACCTTCACCAGATATCCAACAATCTAAAAAAAGTGGCCCGGAGATACGACGTGCCTGTGGTGTTTTCTGCACCTAACAAACTCGTGCACAATTGTGCCCAAAGCTGCCAACAAAAGTGGATCCAAACGCATTTTCTCAATATAACGTAGGAAGAAACCTGTGGAATTTAGACGGGCGTCGTGCGTAGTTATACGCTGACGTGCGGCAAGGTATGCGTTGGCCAGGCGGGCCGATGGATATATGAAAGGCTACGTGAGCATGCTTGGTCTCTGCGGTCGACAGCTGGGGTGCACTTACCACTTCAGTGCAGATGTGGTGGATGCCAGCCCGGCTTCGATCACGTCACGATTGCTGGAACGAAGGGGGGGGGAATCGGACGACCAGGAAAATTTAGAGGGCCTACGCAATCATGGCGAAGGTGTCTGGGCAATGTTGAAGACAAACATCTGTCCTTCTACATAGCAAAACCATATGATATCTGGACACATGCTGAATTGGCCATGCTGTTGTTTACTTCGGTGTTAATTTTGAATAAAAATGTCAGTTGAGTGAAAAGCGCTCGTCCTGTGTTCACCACCTACTTCGTCTGCATTTCTTGTGCGCTGTGTCGAATCTACTAGCAACAAACCAACTATCCCGCATCGCCACCCTAAATCTGGGTTCAGTGCGCCAAGGAATAACAGTTTGCGGAATATAAGATTACACAGTTCAGCGAAGAAACAACAATCTTTATTTAACTTGCTTCTATTTGTAACCATGTGCAGACGAACTGCTGCTTTAAAAGTGAAGGAAAATGGGAGGAAGTTACCCAGCAACCTATACCGGTGGCGAATTAATAACATGTAACTGATTAATTCAATTGTTATCTTACGGTAATATATAATCTTTCGCTAAAATTATAAACTTCCGAAGACAACCTGCTTCGCGTGGTGAGTTTAAAAGCCTATGGATTATTATCTGAGAACCTCTAAACGCTTCACCGTCCGGCCAGATTTCAGGACGGCCAGAGTTTAGCAGGAGCCAGATTGTCTACCATAAGTCGTAGAAGGTCAGGAACAGCATGACATCAGCATGCTGTTCCTGACTGGCGATCAGCATCAACACTCAACACCATTCCGGCTTTGGCCGGCTTTGCCGCTTTGAGCCTCATGCGGAAGAACATATATCTGCCGTTAATATTCGGAATCAATTTTTTATTTGGTCTGTGCTTAAAAGTAGTAGTCTTAACGCGGACACAGTGGGTAACTAGATTTAAATGAGCAGATACTTTTTTATGCAAAACTCTAAGCATCTATGTGACACATGTAATTTGGTCCGAAGTACACTGATGATCTCCAATGTAGGTTTTACTATATGCAGATCTCACCGGTTTTGGTTATTTTCTTGAAAATATACTACTTGTAAATGCAGGACTTGTATCGATTGCTCTGGCTTGCATGTACAATTGCTAGGATTTTGAACATCACTGAAGAATGAACTCGTCCATGAAGGGTCTAATTTAACGAGCTACATCGGGAGATGGGTGACGTTGCATGGCATCTCGGTGGCGGTTATTAGTCCCACAGGTCCAGCGCCATCATTTCTCTCTGGTACACCAACGGTCCTCCACTGTCGCCCTGTTCCAGAAATAAAAGGCGAGTATAGAGATAAATTAAACGGTTGGATAATGAAAATCCACGCAAAAGCTAATTTACGTCCGTTCAAGCTAGAGATAGTAACAATGTGGGTCACTATCAGCTAGTTTGGCGTCTTTCATTTTCTGTAAAAAAAAAACACCGGTAGCTTGTATTTACATCATAAATGCACTATCATTGATAGGCATTTTAACGCAACATGTCTGTACCGAGACACATTTAATTCGTGTCTTTACACCAAAATCTGTTTGACATTAATTAATATTTGAGTGGTGGCACGAGTTTAATTTTCGATTCCCAATATTATTGAAATCAGTATAGGCGAATCAATACAAACACCAAAGGTCCGACGGAATGCTTATTGCTATCTGTCTTGTTTGACTAGCACTTTCCTGTCAGCTACTCTACAAGCTAGAGAAAAATTCAATCAAAATGTTTCCTAAAATTTTCAATCCAAATTCATGCCCACTGCAGAATTCACTGCAGCGAAGAGCTCAGGTTAGGGGTTATAAAAAAGTTCGAGTACATTTGAGTTTTTGGCAACGCCTAGATAATAGTCGTCACTGATTTCCTCTATAGAAGGCTGGATGGCGCATTAAGCAGACAAGTATGAAGCCACCGGAAGTAACGGCTTTGTCCCGGAAATAAGCGCTTGGCAGACTTGTCAACTCTTCCGAGTGCTAAATGAACGCGTTCAAGGCACTGGATTTTTTCTTGTTATCCAAGGAGAGCCACTGCTCGTTGCGGAGTAACAGGTATGCGACTCGAGAAGTTTCCGGAAAGCCATTCGATGCGAAAATTTTGAGATCCTAGTTCATCAAGTTTGCGTATGTCCCATGTTCAAATGCATTATCCTCTAATTTGATCTCAGAACGGGAGTATGAGTATTAAAACTCAATCAAAGACACAAAAAGCGTGGACCAAAATATAGTCTGAATGCGCCAGGAGGCCCAGCACACGCTTCCGACATCCAGTGACATGGGCACGAACTTCCGGTGGCTTCACATTTGCGGCAGGCCTGGAGAGGAGCCGAAAGCGTATTTAGCCCCCAATAGTGGAAATTAGCGATAGCCGTGGAGTCGAAGCCCACTCATGACGAAGCAAAGTAAAGTGAAAACGAGAAACAAGCAAATCCCGTGACTTCCGATTCAAAAAGACAGATATCGAGGAAATTAGTGGTTGTAGTGATGAAGGTGCAAAAATGATAGTCGGGGTGGTGCCAGTTGTCCCACCTCGAGCTGCGCGCCTCGACCTTTCACGACTCTTGGCGTCTCCTGCATTTCGAGGTCGGAGTGCGCGCTGCCAAATCATGGTGGAAGGCACTGAGAGCTGGCTTGACGGATGGACATTCTCAAGGCACTCCCTGTCATTCTTATTCTGTCTGGGGCACAATAACGACAGCGTCCTTGATTGCTGGCCGTCTACAAAACTATTGCACTCTGAGTTGTTCTAGGCAACACATTACTTGGACTTCAGCTGCGCCCTGCCCTTCCTGGGCTGCCAGGATGTTTAGGGCCGATTGTTAGGCGCATGCGAACACGTTCAGTGGAGATATTAAGATTGACTGCGTAGAGGTTTGAATCGGAATAAGTTTTTAAACGCCTTCGAAAGAAGCTGATCGGTATTTTTAGGCTTTTAAGACTTGTGCTTTGTTATTACTTAGCTGTGCACTTGTTAGCACAAGAAATGTTTGTCCCCACCTGCACAGATCCAAAGTCGTGGGCATAGCGCAAACGATGTCTCCATGAAGTGACGAGTCGTTAAGTAGCTAGCTTAATGCGTTCTCTTCATTTGGGGATTAACTTATCCGGCCTGCTGGAGCATATCAGGTACTGTATTATTGGCCTCGTATACTTGTAGGTGCCGCAGAGCAGGACCAGGTAGTAGTCTCCATCATACTTGGCTTGCCTCTCGTGAAGATAAAATCGAGGAGTGACGAACGACGTGAGCTGTCCATGGAACATTCTCGGATTTGGACTGGAGTTTGTAAACCATGGAAATCTTTTCAAAAACAATCGTGAACTCTGCTAGATATATTTATTGTCATTAGGAATACCTACTCAAAAAAAATATAAGGGCGCAAGAACGTTTTTTTTTTAATGTGAAAACTGACTGTGGTGTATCTGTATTTTTTCTCTAGCTGATATTGTTGACCTTTTGTGGTATAAAGCAGTCTTAAGGATAATGATCTCTTGGGATAAAGGAAGAAGAGGGCAAAGGTGCAACACAAACCTCCAACTCAACGAGGTGGTGCGTGCTCGACTGAAAAATCCGCCTGGTTCTGGTAGGGGCAGAGCGCTCCATTGGAATGTGGAGACGTCCCTCGGTTCGGATTCCTGGACTCAGGACGATTTTAGCAGCCGCGAAACTCGCGTCAACTCATCTGCTGTTTGCAGTTTTCGATACTGATATTATCATAAAAAGTGATCCTTATTAGCGTGTTGAGTATCATTCCTTCTGACCGTGTTTGGATGCCTGGATATAAACCACTGGAAATAAATATGAGGTGACAATAGAGTTAGACAGGTTGGAGCCCATTTTTAACGAGTTCATGGAGAGCTTCACCGTTAAACACGTGCTTTTGAGTTTTCAAATCAAGTTTGCACTCTGTGAGCTAGTATTATAAGTAGTATTATGGCTGCTAGAGTTGGTATATCCCTAAATCTACAGTTATTTTTTAACGTCGAAAGTATCGCGGCATGAGACGCGCAATGACACTAGAATGCCAGTATAGGTTGAGAGGAAAAGCTAGTGATAGTAAAATTATTTTTGTACGAGATATGTTGAGCATTATGCCCAGGTAGCATTGAACCAAAATGGACACGTGAACCTACAGCTGTTAGGCCCTTTAATGAAGCTAGAAAGAACCCGCAAGAACATCTCCGAAGCACATTTGGAGCGCCTTGGCATACCGCAGACCTTCGAAGCTGCTAGACTCGTTTTCGGAACCGAAGTTCACCGGAATCACATCTTCTCCGGTAGCCAAAGCCTTCCTCATATTTGTACCAAGACTGGCTATTCCACATGACCGCTGCAAAAATGTGTAGAAAATCAATAAGAGAGAGGCGACTAATCATAGCTGGATTCCGTCTTGAGCTTACATTTTAGAGTGCTTCAACATCGTTAAATCATCGCAACAAATTGTTTCGAGTGTTGGCCCAGGTAGCAGTATATGCATAATAATGAACTATAATGCCATTAGCAATCTAGACATCAAAGCACGGGCAAAGCGAATTGCCGTGCACGTGTGCAGAGCGAAGACGATTATTATTGTTGTTTGGAACCATGACATCCTGCTTGAATAGGCCATTTGAGGTATTGACATACCGGGTGAGAATCGCTTGAAGGCGCATTATGTTCACGACAAAGTATTTAGACGTTCTTGCAAACCAATACAGTCGATTTTTCAGAGCAGCTTTTGTAGATTTCGTTCTTGCACCGAGGAGTTGGCCAGCAGCGGAGTTACACGAAGAAATTAGTTAGTACCAGCAAGGGAGAGCTCATAGGATTTGTTAAGAAGTTATTCGCGTTTAGATCAGCTTCTGAGCCATAATGTCATGCCGATTTTACCAGTGAGCAAGAAACAAATTAAAATCACGTGTTGTTTGCTTTGTTGATATTCTTAGTAGGAACAAATTCCACGCGATTGACTCGCGATGTCGAAATCGTTCTCCCAAAATTACTGCCTCTGAGCTTTCTGATGATATAAAAGTATTTTTTTATTTATTCATTTATTTGAACAACAAACGCATAAATTTCTCATCGACAGGAATCCAGCAGCCCTAACCTTGATTCTGCGGCCCAAATCCTCTCGTGTCGAGCGACATTGACGCTGTTATCAAGCCAGCCTCACGCGGACGCGTTCATAAGCATGACTATATCTAATATCTGGTGTCATTCCTCAAAAAGTGCTTTCAATCAGGCGAGCTTCTGGCGAACTCTCTAAGCTGTTCCGAAACGTCAAGTTTTCTTACGATGACGTGACAAGAAAACACATTTCAAGAAACACGTGCAGCGAGCAAAACAGTAGCAGTAACGTGTTCATTCGTCACAATATTTTCGTTTACTTGCTCTGAAGCGTGTATAACATTTGTTGCATATCTTTTTCAGATAGCTGCTGACTACAAACCTTAGGAAACTCATTATGGTTGCGTGTCAACGACAAATTGAATGTCCAACGCTGTAAAACGTCCCATTGACCCTATACAACATTTGGGTTATATATTCTACGTATACTTTAAAATTATAATTTTATTTTACGTTCGGTGCGTGTTCCGGTTCAGAGCGAGCGCTGGATTGAACTGCATCGTCCTGCTCTTTGGACGTTTCTGCTGTCGTCTTGCTCTCTTCCGTGGACGCCGGCTCCGTGGAGCCAAACGTTGGACCGGTACTGGCGATAAGAAGTACAGTACGGGCCGCAAAAGACTTAAGGCTGAAGGTTGGTAGGCAGGCTCGACGTAAACGGTAGATGCAAGGAGATGTTGATCCGTGTTACCAGTGACCATCACCAACTTGTTATGCCTAATTCAGATTGGTGCGAATTCCTGCTGCGATTTTCAGTATCGACGTCGACCATCTCCAGCTACGGATTCACGCTTTTGCAGCCCGAGCGGCGTCGCGACTGGGAACTCCGAGCCGAAAATCTCATCATGCGAAGATCGGAGAAGCTTTTGGCAGCGCATTCTGCGGCGTCCACGCGGAATGAATCGCCACATGTCGCATTATTCACGCGAAGTTTTGCGGTGTAACGAGCCTCGTTGATTTCGCTAACGCCAGCATCAGAATAGTCAGACATCGCCAGGAAGACGTAGAAGCAACAATTCGAACGCGAAAAGGGCAGGACTCACTGACGCCGACAACATCGCATTTCAATGGTGTGT
>JAZHYW010004616.1:0-71550 GCA_037355805.1 Ixodes ricinus
TCTAGAGAAGATTGTGTGTTTCTTGTAAAAGATTTTGGCCCCCTTGTATCCGGTCCGCTTCTCTATAGGCCTCAAATAACGCGGGCGAATCTTTCCCTTTGCCGCATTTCCTCTTCTTCGCTTCCGCAAATTATGAATGTGGTAGATTGGTCCAATGGCTTAGAGCTCACCTTTTGAAAGGACCCGAAAATAAAAACGGACCAGTGCAAGCTGAACTATGAAAGACGTTTGAAGAGAGCCTGGCGTATTGAAAATGAATTGCTCTAATGTGGTAAGTCTGGTCAGTCGGTTCATAATTTTTCATCCACCTTTGACAGGCTCCGGAAAAACAAGAAACCAGGACAAGCTGAGTGACGCAAGGCGCCTTGTATTGTTCAGGTTGTCCTGGTTTTTTTATGTCCTTTCGGCGCTCCTCAAATGTCACAGTGTTCGGTCTCTAAACGCTGTTTTTATTTTCGCTTTCGTTTTCGAGGCAGCATGGTATTGGAAACAGTAGCCTAACGCTGTGCCTTCGTCGTGCCGATCAATGTTGCGTCAGAAGCAAATTGGAGACAGTTCGCAACACAACATTACGATGTTTGGGTCTGTACTACAGTAATACCACGTTGCATAAGAAACATCTCGTGCGCTGCAGTTGCGCAACATTTAAATTATGCCGCCTAGCAAACGTTGTGCCTTCAACCTTTTTCCAACTTTTAGCACGCGGTTTCCTAGGCAGCATGGAATTCGAAACAGCAGCCTAACGCTGTGCCTTTGTCGTGCCGATCAATGTTGCGTCAGAAACAGATTGGAAACAGTTGACTACACAATGTTGCAATTTTCGCGTCTGTACTACACTCACACAACGTTGCTTAAGCAACATGTCGCGCGCTGCAGTTGCGCAACATTTAAATTATGCCGCCTAGCAAACGTTGTACATTCAACATTTTTCCGACTTTCAGCACACGGTTTCCTAGGCAGCATGGAATTTGAAACAGTAGCCTAACGCTGTGCCTTTGCCGTGCCGATCAATGTTGCGTCAGAAACAGATTGGAAACAGTTGACTACACAATGTTGCGATTTTCGCGTCTGTACTACACTCACACAACGTTGCTTAAGCAACATGTCGCGCGCTGCAGTTGCGCAACATTTAAATTATGCCGCCTAGCAAACGTTGTACATTCAACATTTTTCCGACTTTCAGCACACGGTTTCCTAGGCAGCATGGAATTTGAAACAGTAGCCTAACGCTGTGCCTTTGCCGTGCCGATCAATGTTGCGTCAGAAACAGATTGGAAACAGTTGACTACACAATGTTGCGATTTTCGCGTCTGTACTACACTGATACAACGTTGCTTAAGCAACATGTCGCGCGCTGCAGTTGCGCAACATTTAAATTATGCCGCCTAGCAAACGTTGTACATTCAACATTTTTCCGACTTTCAGCACACGGTTTCCTAGGCAGCATGGAATTTGAAACAGTAGCCTAACGCTGTGCCTTTGCCGTGCCGATCAATGTTGCGTCAGAAACAGATTGGAAACAGTTGACTACACAATGTTGCGATTTTCGCGTCTGTACTACACTCATACAACGTTGCTTAAGCAACATGTCGCGCGCTGCAGTTGCGCAACATTTAAATTATGCCGCCTAGCAAACGTTGTACATTCAACATTTTTCCGACTTTCAGCACACGGTTTCCTAGGCAGCATGGAATTTGAAACAGTAGCCTAACGCTGTGCCTTTGCCGTGCCGATCAATGTTGCGTCAGAAACAGATTGGAAACAGTTGACTACACAATGTTGCGATTTTCGCGTCTGTACTACACTGATACAACGTTGCTTAAGCAACATGTCGCGTGCTGCAGTTGCGCAACATTTAAATTATGCCGCCTAGCAAACGTTGTACATTCAACATTTTTCCGACTTTTAGCACACGGTTTCCTAGGCAGCATGGAATTCGAAACAGTAGCCTAACGCTGTGCCTTTGTCGTGCCGGTCAATGTTGCGTCAGAAACAGATTGGAAACAGCTGACTACACAATGTTGCGATTTTCGCGTCTGTACTACACTGATACTACGTTACTTAAGCAACATGTCGCGCGCTGCAGTTGCGCAACATTTAAATTATGCCGCCTAGCAAACGCTGTACCTTCAACATTTTCCCGACTTTTAGCACACGGTTTCCTAGGCAGCATGTAATTTGAAACAGTAGCCTAACGCTCTGCCTTTGTCGTGCAGATCAATGTTGCGTCAGAAACAGATTGGAAACAGTTGACTGCACAATGTTGCGATTTTCGCGTCTGTACTACACTAATACAACGTTGCAAGCAACATGTCGCGCGCTGCAGTTGCGCAACATTTAAATTATGCCGCCTAGCAAACGTTGTACCTTCAACATTTTTCCGACTTTTAGCACGCGGTTTCCTAGGCAGCATGGAATTTGAAACAGTAGCCTAACGCTGTGCCTTTCTCGTGCCGATCAATGTTGCGTTAGAAACAGATTGGAAACAGTTGACTACACAATGTTGCGATTTTCGCGTCTGTACTACACTGATACAACGATGCTTAAGCAACATGTCGGGCGCTGCAGTTGCGCAACATTTAAATTATGCCGCCTAGCAAACGTTGTTCCTTCAACATTTTCCCGACTTTTAATACACAGTTCCCCAGGCAGCATGGCGTTCGAAACAGTAGCGTAACGCTGCGTGTTTGTCGTGCCAATCACTGTTGTGTCAGAAACATATTGGGGATTGTTGCGCAAAATCTCCCAACACTCCCACAACATTCGGAACATTCTCGCAACATATCTACAACACATCAATGTTACTTGGGAATCCTGTGTGGCGGAGCTGTAGAACAGATTCTCAGACGGGCACTCATTGAACGGTTTCTTCTTTCAACAGGATTGTGTCTGCTCAACACAAAAGAAGCCACTTATTTTAGTTCAGCAACTCGTAGTTTTACTTCCATTGATCTTTTGTTTTGTCATCCTTCGCTGTACCCCTCTGCTTTTTATGGAAGGCCATCCCAAATTCATATGGGAGTGACCACTTTCCACTCATTTTAGAGTTCAACCATCCTCCTGCTGGTCTTTTAACACGTACCCCTCGTTAGAAGCTTGGAAAGGCTGACAGGTCAATCTTTACAGAAGCCTTACTTATAGCATGTTCCATCCCTTGATGATCTTCCCATCGACGATGTCAATGAGCACACTACTCAGCACATCTTGCAGGCCGCTATGCTTGCCATTCCCATGACATCCCCACATCTTCCAAAACGGCCAAAGCCGTGGTGGAACGAAGACTGCCGCCAGGCAAAGAAAGAACAGAATCGTGCATGGGGTATTTTCAGGAGTTACCCCGCGGCAAATAACCTGATCGGCTTTAATAAAACAAGAACGCAAGTGAGGTATATCCGACGGCAAGCCAAGCGGCAAAGCTTTAGAGGGTATGCTTCTTCAATTATTAGCAGTGCATCATCAAAGGAAGTTTGGGACCGCGTACGAAAAATTGAAGGCTCATACCTAGGATTTTTTGTCCCACTCCTGAACCGAAACGGAATATGCCCTGCCAGCCTAGAAGAACAGGCGAATGTCCTTGGTGAGCATTTCGAATTAGTTTCAAGTTCTCAACATTATACTCGGTCATTTCAGAGACACAAGCTACGGGCAGAAAAAAAGGCAGTTAATTTGTCAAGTGGCTTGCAAGAGCCCTATAATTCACTGTTTACACTTTTTGAACTACAGGTCGTACTTCATTCTTCCAAACAGGCGGCTCCTGGACCAGATGGCATTCATTACAAAATGCTTCAGCACCTCCATTAATCAACTCTTGAGCTTGTTTTATATTTGTGCAACCCAATCTGGCTTGAAGGTTGCTTCCCCTCATCTTGGAGTGTGGCTATCATAATTCCCTTGCTGAAGCCAGGAAAGGATCCTACCTGTACATCTAGCTTTAGGCCGATAGCCCTCACGAGTTGTTTTTCAAACACACTAGAAAGGATGATAAATTAAAGGCTTATATTTTATTTAGAATGACGCAAGCTACTTGACCGTTACCAGTGTGGTTTTCGCTCAGCTCAATCGACGGTTGACCATCTGGTCCGCTTTGAGACTGCTTTGCGAGAGGCCTTTGTAGATAGACAGCATTGCTCCTCTGTCTTTTTTGACTTGGGAAAGGCATTTGATACAACCTGGCATATTGCATGGAGTTTTCAACACTGGTGTTCGAGGCAGAATGCTAGGTGTCATCCATAGTTACCTCCGGGATCGCACCTTTCGTGTGTAGCTTGGGGCAACTCTTTCTAAGAAATCCTCGCAAGAAACTGGAGTCCCACAGGCCGGTGTACTTAGGCGTCAACACTTTTTATCGTAGAAATTAATTTAATTGCTCGTATTATACCCCCATTTGTTCAGTATTCGCTCTATGTTGATGATGTTCAAATCTCTATCTCATCTTGTATTCCGTCCATCTCTGAGCGTCGACTTCAACTTGCGATGAACCATTTGGTCAGATGGGCAGATGTAAATGGTTTTAGGCTCTATCCTCAGAAAAGAGTGTGCCTGTGCTTCTGTTTTCACCACGGAATTTTACTTGAGCCTTCCTTAAATATGTATGAAGTCACTATTGCAGTAAAGAACGAACACAAGTTATTAGGACTTATACTTGACTCTGAAATGACATTCATTTTACATGTTAAAAGCCTCAAAATGAAATCAGTGAAATCACCTAATATAATAAAGGTATTTTCACCCGTGTCCCGGGGAGCTGATCGGTGTTGTTTATTGCGCATATTCCACTCAGTCGTACGCTCCCGATTTGATTATGGCTGAATTGTGTACGGCTACGCACGGACATCGGTTCTCAAGATGCTGGACCCCATTCATCATCAGGGGCTCCGACTTTCCACTGGTGCTTTTCGCACACATCTCCAATACTCAGCCTATATATAGAGGCAAATGAGCCCTCACTGGAGGAAAGGAGGTTTGAATTAGGCTTCATGTAATCTCTGCGAATAAGGTCTGTTCCTTGTCACCCGACCCTGGACTGCATAGAACAAGTACACTATGAGCAGCCTTTCGCCATGACAATTTGTTCTTCTGCTGAGTCCGTAGGGCCGGATGCGCTACCCTCAGTTCTGCAACGCTTGAACTCAGTAGCTCCTTCGGACATCATGCCCATCCACTGTGAGTGAAACTAACGAAATACAACAAGAAAGAGACCCCTAATAAAGTTCTGAGGCAAGAATGTTTTGAACTCCATGACCAGTACCAAGACTTCACAAGTTTTTACACTGATGGGAGCAAAACGGATTCCTATGTAGGCTGCTCAGTGGTAGGGCCTTCTGTGAAGTTTGTCCAGAGAATTAACAATAGTGCCTGTATTCTTTCCGAGAGCTTAATGGCTTACTCCTTGCCATTGATCACATTCTTAATAAGAAGATCCGTAAGTCAATTGTTTACACTGACTCACTTAGTGCTTTACGAGCTCTAGAAACAACAAGGGATGCTTAAAATCCACTTGTTCTAGAAATCAGGAACCGGTTATTTTATCGCATCAAAAAGTAAGAAAGAAATAACATTATGCTGGGTACCTTCCCATGTGTGGAATTCCTGGGAAGGAGGATGCTGACGGTGCAGTGAGCACAGCTTATGATCGACAAGTGAATCTGCACAAAATACCCTACAGATAATATGGACATGTCCTGAAAAAGTCTACAAAGTGCAGGTGGCAAGAGGAGTGATATTGAGAAATTAACAGTAAGTTGTATGCAGTAAAACATTTAATTCAGGAATGGGAGAGGGCACGTCATCACGAGCGATTTTATAAGGTGGTAGTATGTCGACTCCCAATCGGTCATACACGTCTTACCCATGGGCACCTTTTGCGAGGGGAGGATGCTCCAGAGTGTGAACACTGTCATACACCATTAAGCATCCTGCACATTTTACTTGTATGCCCTATGTATGACCGTGAACGTCACAAACATTTTGCACGAATTTACCAAGAGCATACCCCATTACATTTGGTTCTTTTACTCGGCGACGAACCGCTAATACCACACAAGTCTGTTTTCAATTTTCTTCGAGATTTTAGACTACTAAACCAGCCAGAATTTAACATGTTTCCTGGAATCATGCCCATGTTGGTATTCTTTTATGTTCATAGTTTTTATAACCCACAAGCTACTACAGCTTTTTCTTCTCTGTAACCTTGGTTTCTTTCAATAGTCGTAGTTGGCGCATTATGTTGTCACCCCGGTGGTCTCTTGCACGGCCGTGTTGTAGGCAAATGTGACGTACGGCAACACCTCGCCCATGTCTTGTGCCATACATCAACGTACATAGAGATCATGTCGGCGATGGTCTCGTTGAGTCTCTCCGTCAACCCGTTGATCTGCGGGAGGTACGCCGCGGTGCGACGATGGCTGGTATTGCTGAGATGAAGGTTTTCTTGCGTCATTGGTGCAGGAACGACGATCCACGGTCTGTAATTAGAACATAGGGAGCGCCTTGCCGGACACGATATTTTCAATAATAAAAAAAACTTTGCGACTTTTGCTGCAGTCCATGAAGGAAGCGGTTTCGTTTCGGCGTAACGCGTGAGATGATTTGTGGCGACGATTATCCAGAGATTTCCCGACATTTACGGTGGAAATGGCCCAGTAGATCCATTCCGATCTGCTGGAAGGGTGCAGTTGCGGAGGAATTGACTGCAGGAGACCGGACGGCTTCGTTAGGAGGTGTTCTTCCGTCGCTGGCACTCGAGGCATGAACGCGTGTATAGGTGAACATTTTTCGGGAGCTTGGGCCAGTAATACTTTTCACGAATTCGAGACAGTGTCGGTCTGTAACACAAGGTGTCTGGACGTCGGGTTTCCATGGCAGGCTTGAAAGATGCAAATCTTGAAGGTCGGTCGGGGTTACAGCAGCCACGGCGAGCTTGTTGTCCTCAAAGTTCTCTGTCCAGAGTACACCTTGTCGTAATCGCGAAGGTCCGCAGGACTTGCGAAAACATGTGGCATCGTAACCGTCGTCGCTGCTGCCGGAAGGTGTTTCGACGAGAGCTTTAGACGGGCAGAGCGGAGTTGCACTACTTGGTGCCTGACTTGTAGACCACAGTCAGAGCTCTAGTAGCCAGAGTCTCCATTGAGCGAGGCGTCCTGACGGGTGTTTGACGTTCACAAGCCAACAGAGCGAGTGGTGGCCCGTGACAACACAGAACGGGCTCCAGTACAAGTACGGACGAAGCTTCGTGATTGCCCAGACGACCGCAAGGCCTTATCTCTCAGTCGTGGAGTAATTTATCACCCCAGTAGCAATTGAAGGTGTCCTTCCAGAAGAACTTCGTTGGAAACAGTTGCATCGGTCAGGGTGGTTACGACAACACTTGATTGCGGCAGCAAGTTCACGTGGTCGGCAGCGACTCCGACAGCGGCTGGCGTTTGTGGTTTCTCTGAAGGCGGAACAGGTGCCCGCGGAGTCAGTCTGTTCTCTGCCAGGTCAATGACGGCGCCAAATTAGCAAAGAAAGTACATGCCTAGAATGACGTCTCTGGCGCAGTCTTGTAGAATGACAAATTTCACAGCACAGGTCTCGCCATGAATTTTGATGCGAGCAGTAAACCTTCCGAGAGGCGTGATGAGGTGTCCTCCAGTGGTTTTTATCTGCGGCCCATCCCACGGCGTCGTTACTTTTTGAAGGCGGCGAGAGAGCCACCTACTCAAGACTTAGTAGTTCTGCTCATGTGTTCACGAGAGCCGATGCGTCGTGGCCGTCGATAACAACGTTTAAGTTGTTGGCCACCGTTGCAGGAGCGTCGTCGCGATGCGTGGTGTTGGGAGAGTGGGAGCACTCTGGCGTTAGTGGAGGCTCTTTACGTCGTCCGTCCATGGCAACTTCACCTTCGGGAGTTGACGCACTCAATGTTCCCGGCGCAGCAGTGGCGACAGGCTCTCACGACGGGGTTTGTGCATCGGCGAAGCTGGACGTCGTGGCGACGGCGACCGGGTCCCGCGGCGAAGTGCAGGTAGGGGAGGCTGAGGTCGTCGCAGGTACTTTTTGATCTCCTGCTGTCGCTCACCGTAACGTGGGCGTGGGTTGTATGGGTGAAAGCCGCGCATCCCTATTTTCAGGAAGGGGCAACGGCGGTAGATATGGTCGGCTTCCCCGCAGTGGTGGCACAACGGGCGTCGATCGGTCGTCCTCCACACGTCGGTCTTTCTTGTCGCAGCTTGTTCTGGGCGGACGTGCACCCGATCTTCCTGCCGTCGGGAATACTGCGGCGCTGGTGCTTCATGTCGCGCAGGCGCCGTGTACGGTCTTGAAGCTGGTGGAGCTCGTCGGACCATTGCGGCGTAACTCAACGGTGTTCCTCGGGTGTCTCCGTGTTGATGGCAACTTCATGGTGGACCGCCCGTTATACTTCATTGTGCACAGTCTCGGAAATGGAGTGTGTCGCTGGACGACGACTTCCGGCAGGCAGCAACCTGCGGAATTCCTCTCGGAGAACCTCCCGGATAATTTCGGGGATGCCCGTACCAGCAGCGTTTTCGCTGCTAAGCAGCGCGGTCGCAGCTACGCTTGGATGTCACTGGTAGTGGGAAGTGCACACTTAGAGGGCGTGTTCGGTGTTTGATGCCTCTGTGACGAAGGCTTCTCGGTGACTAGCGGGTTGCGGACGAGGCCACCAAATGAGTCGTGTCTCACCCCGCGCACGAGGACCCGCAGCTTCTTGTCGTTTGTGGCTCGTGGGTCGGCAAGGGCGCTCAGGTGCAGGACATCTTCCACGAAGCTTGTGATGCTTTCGTTGGGGCTTTGGGTTTGAATGCAGAGGAGATCCTCTGCTATTTCCCGTCAGTGTAGGTTGGCCACCGTCAGCCGCAACTCGGCCACACAGATGTCCCTTGACGTAAGAGAAGCCTCGTGGTTATCGAACCAATGCCTCGCAGTACCCTCCAGCGAAATGTAGAGGTTCTGGAAGCACCGCTCCGCAGTCCATTCATTGTGGCGCACCACACGTTTGTATTGCTGGATCCAGTCTTCGACATCCTCGTGGATCTCGCCGTCGAAGGAGTTGGCGTACGGGGAGCGACAGGCAGGTAGACGAAAGAAGGGTCGGCCCGGTCCTGTTGAGACATTGTCGTCGTCTTGGTCTTCGACTTCACTGATAGAAGTCCAGACTCAAGGGGCTGTCCTTGAATGCTGCGGCTGTCTCGGGTTTCGGGCTCGTCGACGGGAATCAGTTTTCTGGTACCTGAAAAAGATCGAGCCCGACAGATCTTTTGAGGGTACGTTTCAGGTGTCATCGAATGCGGTACCCCGCACCTCCACCGAAATTTCACGAATGACAATTGATGAGGCGATGATAACTGAAGCAAACTAAACGTTCTATGGGGCGAACTTGTGCCCAAAACAAAACAAAAAAGGCTAAAATCGAAGGCGTGGATGGCGGCGAAATAGCAGGATCGATCGCTGGGTGAGACTGACCCTAACTTGCCACAAGGGGAACCATTTGTAACCGCGTGAGTTTCTGGAACATTCGGCCTAGAACGTTGGGCGCGTAGAGCATTCGTAACTCAATCAGACGACAAGGTTTTCGAACTTACGAAAATGTCAAGTTGAATGAATAAATCAAAGGGAGTCCGCTCCCTGGAATCAAACACGGAGCATTCACGTGATGGCCTCGCGTGATAACCATTCGTCCTCTCGTCGCTCGGCAACGAGAGCGGCAATATTATTAGTACACACTACATCAGTACACTCTTTCAAGGCTTTTAGAAATACCTGTTAAGCCTTAATGTAACATACTGGACACACAACATAATACATGACAAAAAACAAAATCTGTTCTTGACAGTTTAGGGTTTTGATAGACATGATTTAAGTTTCGTTTTTTATACCTCGTTTATTTTTCAGAGGTTCTTCTGGAAGTTGTGAAGGCACGGACAGAACAAAACTGCTTCTACATAGCCCAGAAACCCATGCGTGGCACCATTGCTGAACCTATACGAATCCACTATTGAAAACACAAGCATCACCGACATGGAGCCAATGTTTTTTTTCGCGAAAGTTCAAATATATTAATGTTGGATCCTCATCGGTGGTAGTCTTCTAATAGTTAGATGAAATATCGATTGCAGTTACAATTACACTTTGCTTAAACGAGTTCATGAAGATAACTTGGTTTCTTCAGATAACTAATTGACCGTTACTTGAGAAAGTAGCCGTTATTATCCTGATCAATTCAGAAGATTCCTATAATAATCAAAAACACAATATCAAGGAACGAAACGTAAATAAAGCTGTACAACATTGAGAACAAGGTTTGCTTATTCATAATCTTTGTCATTTATAAAATGGAATTGCCGTGCTGGCCTTTTGTGAAGTATGACTTCCAGAGAAATAAATGGCTATCTAAATTATCGTGGAATATCAATCACTTATCTAGCATGTCACAATGATATTTTTTTCGCAAAATTTGATTTGACAATATTTTTAGTCTAACGAATGCCTTTTTTAATGTCTTCTTTCGTTTGCTAAAGTGCAGGAGCCAGCTTTCTTCATGGCATGACCGTGTTTGCTAGCGAAAGCAAGGTCTGCGCAAAAATTACAGACGGAGCATTGCGCATCGTTGGTAATTCAAACAATGTTCACATCGTCCGAAAGAGTGTAGTCCAGAAAACTTTTTTTGCTGACGTGTTGCAGCCAGCTTTGTTCATGGCATCAACGTGTTTGTTATCGCAACCTACGTCATATTCAAAATTTGAGACTACATTGTGCATTGTTCGTAATTCAAACCATGATCGCTTCGACCCATGGAGTGTAGTCTAGACAAACCTGTTTTTTGTCTGCTTTCTGTTGCTAAGGTGCTGAAGCCAGCTCTGCTCAAGGCATAGGCTTCTTTGTTAGCGAAACCTACGTCTTCGCAAAAATTACAGATGGAGCATTGCCCATTGTTCGTAATTCGAACAATGATCGTTTTCACGCAGGGACTGTAGACTAGATATTCCTGTTTTTGTTTGCTGTATTTTTCTCAGGTGTCGCAGCCAGTTTTGTCCATGACATCACCTTGCTTGTTCTTAAAACCTACGTCCTGGTCAAAATTTGAGGCTGTGTATTGTGAATTGTTCGTAATTCAAACAATGATCGCTTCTACCCAAAGACTGTAGTCTAGACATGCCTGTTTTTGCCTGATTTCGTTTGCTAAGGTACTGGAGCCAGCTTTGTCCAGAGCATACGTTTCTTTGTTTGAGAAACCAACGCCTTCGCAAAAATTACAGACGGAGAATTGTGCATTTTTCGAAACTGAAACAAAGATCACTCCGCTCTAAGAACTGTAGTCTGGACATAGCTGTTTTGAGGTTGCTTTAATTGGCTGAAGGGTTACAGCCAGGTCTGTTCATGGTTTTAACTGGATTGTTATCGACACCCACGTCTTAGTCAAATTTCGAGAGTTTGCATTGTGAATTTTTGTAAATCAAACCATGATCGCTTCGACCAAAAGAACTGTAGTGTAGACGTTCGCTTCACCTATTTGCGTATTTGTTTCTAATAATTTTAACATAAAACATCAGTTTGTCGTGCGTTTTATTTTTAATATATTTAAGAAAAAAAGATATATTTTTAATGTTTATGCACATTTCGACACGCAGATGTTGAAGCCGCTGCTAATAGCGGTTATTTTCAGCACCTCAACATATGCGAGCAAACGTCAATATCTAAGTCTCGCCTCAAATACATGTTCTACAAAGTGGAATTGGCGACTAAGCTTAATATATTGAAGCTTCCCAGTATAGAAAACAAGTTTGGACGAAAATAAATAAAATGAAAAAAGCAGATGCAACAAACGCACATCTTGCGCGATATGGAAATCACTCTCTGTGTTTGTTGCTACTACAACCAGCACTCAGTATGCAAGCTCAAATTCGATATTTTAAAAGTATTTTTATTTCGTTGGAGGATTAGAAAAAATACGTTCATTAAGATTTAGAAAACAAAAACTGACGAATAAGGCATTCAATGTTAACATATTTTAAACTTCGATGAATGGAGTACGTTCGGCGTACTTATTCCATGTGTACCACCGAAGCGTACTCACATGATTCCTTCTTTATATGAATAGCCTCAACTCTGGTTAACACATTTGCTATCTTTAGATTTCGAACGCTTACTTTCAATGAAAACAAAATTACGTTGTTGTGAACACGACTAAAACTGATGCTTTCCTGATTTAAAAGAAATAATTCTGTTTAAAGCGTAATTTGAAAATCTAATAACGCTCTTCCGTACAGTAACACAACAAGGTGAAAATAAAAGGTATTAAATAACTATTGTTTTATTCTTTTATATTTAATAAATTGAATGCCTGTTATAGTGTGTGCAATAAAGTAGATGCAGAAAAATTTCAGTGTTCAATATACGATAGGACACGACTTCTTGTAAAAATAAATTAGGTGTAATTCAAGACAATGCCTTTAGACACTTATTCCCTTTTATATTCAGTAAAAATTGGTTTATAACTTAGCACGCATTTCAATGTTCTTCGCTAAATGTAATCGATTTACTGTAGTAAAGCTTAACTTTTAGCAGCCTGAGATGTATACAGGTTTAGAGAGTATTGGTCATACGAGGGAGGTGTTCAAATTGTTAATACAATATATCAGTCCAAAAATATACGAAAGAGTCAGACAAAGAGGACTATAATGGGCAACCGATTTTTAGTACCCAGAGGTAATTTTTTTTAAATAATTGAAGGTTTTCGTTTAGATAGTCCATTCCCGTAATTGGCGCTATTACCTTATTTTCAGAACCATAATGGGCAACCGATTTTTAGTACCCAGAGGTAATTTTTTTTAAATAATTGAAGGTTTTCGTTTAGATAGTCAATTCCCGTGAATAGTCTGCACTCAGTGCCTAACACAAACGTAAATATTATCATACACAGCCCTACCTTGAAAAATGCGTGCGGTATTTGCTCGCAAACAATCTTGTAGAATATGTAAATCTACATTATTATACACTGATATTAATCAAACATTCATTTATTATTACTGTGATCAATACATAAACGAAAAACAACAATCCATTTTAATTGTTCCCATCCGTAAAGTCCTTACCTTGTAAAATTCCAACTTTCGGATCTGCTTAGTACGCAAGCTATAGCCTGTACACTAAGGTCCTTCCAAATATAGAAATATATTGTTACCATTGCTTAACTTCGCAACCGGAGGAATGTGTTTGGTCATTATAAAAGCCGCGAACTCTAACAGTGACTTCGCCTCCGAACTGATATTAAACATATAATTTAAAAGTAAATGTAAATGTTTAGTATATATAACAAGTCCTTTAAATCAAGTTCGGTTAACAATTAACAACACGAATATTGATAATACCTCTTTCTGGTGAGTTCAGGAATGTTTCGGATCCAAGAAGCACATGATTCACATTCAGGATGCGGAATTCCAAGCGTGTGCCTTATATCGAGATTCGATTCAACACATGGTTTCGCCACAAATTAAACGATGTCTAAGTTTATGTAGATGAAAACTGGAACATACACTAAAGCGCAGCGACACGGCCCACAAGTTAAGCTTTATTGGCTTGTGAAGACATGTACAAAGCCATGACAGGCGTCCTGGCGCTGCTTCAAGATGGTACTGCGTTGGCCCGTCCACTAGGAAATATCAGATAAGGTATAATTGATAATGAAACAAAAGTATATTATTTAGCTCTCCTCGAAAATCATCGTTAGTTAAATTCAAATGAAACTATGAAATAGATTTTTACTTTTTTATTACGAACTTAATAAAAAATATAATATTACTATATGGCAGCCTACGTAAGAAAAACTAGAAAATAGTTATTTTCTATAGCCTATTTGTGTGAAGGTATACATACATACATACATCATTTTATTGACTCAGTGGGACTATTGAAGAGGGATATGTTTGCGGGCACATCAAAGCCAGCGAAGGGCTTGTGGGATGTCACCCTAAAAAATGAGAAATGTCCGCTTAAGTGATAAGGTAAAGATATCACTTTCAAAATGAGAACTCAAAAATAATAAAACTCTCCCCACTCCCCTTCTCCGCCCCAACCCGCTTCCCCGCCCCTCCCTCCTCCCCCTTTCCCGATGGTAGCACAGAGTACTAATTGCGAAAAATAAAACAGCATACGAAAGCAATATACAAATAAATGTAGCAATGTAAATAAAATTAACACTTACAAACGCGAGTCCAAAATAAATTGTAACAGAAAGCACTGAAACCCAAAAATAAAATAAAAAAGAAGGGGCAAAATTTAGAATCTGCGGTAGCTATAGCAACTAGCACACCAGGATCGTCATAAACACAAACGGAGTAGGCACTTAAAACTATCAAGGTTCAGACACTTGAGTTTTTTTTTAGAGTCGTCAGTGATGTGATATCGTAAATATAGTCCGGGAGGGCGTTGAAGACACATGGCACATAAGATTCGCGCAAGCATTTACCATACCGGGTGCAACAACGTGGCACTACAAGACGAGGAGAGCTGCGTAATGTGCGGGACGAATGTAGCGGTGTCTTGTAATCACTGCTCCAAAAATTGCGAAGGAGGACGGTTTCAATAACAAGTGAATGGAAATTCGGCAGTTGAAGGCTTTAAAAAATGTCGGCAGTGGCAGAAAGAGGCATATTGTAGAGGATGTTGGTCAGTATGCCTCTTAATATAGTGTGAACTTTTGCCTGCCAGCGTCCTGAACATATACCAAACACTGTGATGCCGTACCGAAGCACACTGTAGGCAAGCGCGTGGACTAACGAAAACCGAACATTGACGGGCATAAACACCCGTGTGTTATAGAGCATGCCAGATATAGTTCGTAGTTTACCGCATAAGTAGGATATATCAGTGTTCCAGGACATGTCGAAATCGAAATGAACACCCAAATATTTCACGTTGTTAACACATTTGATCGGGTAACAGTTACATGGAGGGCAGCTTGAGGAGTGGAGAATAAACCTGAGAGTAGCGTGTTGTCTTATAAGGGGATTGCGGAAGCAAACAAGCTTTGTTTTGGAGTTGTTGATGTCAAGAAGGTTATCCGCAAACCAGTTTATTAGATGGGTGGCATTCGTCGGGAGAATGTTGACTGCACAAGGGAAATTAATATGACGCGAAGTAAGGAGGGTATGGTCGGCGTATTGATAGAACTTGCAGCCATTGATAGCGTGACGCATTTCATTCACAAATATATTAAAGAGTAGAGGTGAAAGAACAGATCCTTGACGTACCCCCGCTTTTAAAGAAAGGAGAGAGCTTCTAAATTTCCGAATTAAGACAAATTGAGAACGATTAGCAGAAAATGTTCTAGTAAAAAGTGAAACGGACCCCGAAAACCTAAGCGTTGTAATTTTTGAGAAGTAATTGGTGGCTGACAGTGTCGAAGGCCTTAGATACATCTAGGAAGAGCGCACAAGCGAACATATTATTATCAAACGTTGAGTAAAGGTAATCTAAAAAATCGTCAAGAGCCGGTTGGGTGCCTCTCCCAGCCACGAAACTATATTGGGTGGGTGAAAAAATGTCATGTTTATCTATAAAGCCGTTCTTCGACTGAAGAATGTGTTTTTCAAGCATTTGCCCTAAGATTCATAAAATCAAAATAGGACAATAATTTTCAATTTTTGTTCGCGCACCCCTTTGAAGAGTGGTCGTACAATGGCAACCTTAAGACCATCAGGTATTTTACCGCTCCTAATGAAGTCATTCAACATGACTAGGAGAACATTCTTAATCTTAGCGAAATTCTGTTGAAGATCATTTGTGCGAATACCATCAGCACCAGGTGACTTGTTACCTTTGAAACTAAACAGAGGAGAGTAAAGCTCGGCATCAGTTAACAGAGGAAGAAACGCTGACACTAGGGATGTATCGGCAAGAGTACATCGTTTGTCAACAGCGGCTCGAGTCACACCAGTATATTTACCGAATAAGGCATTAAATTCATCTGCCAATGACGAGGTAAGTGAACCAAAATTAGTTTCAAGAATTCTGTCAATAGATTGCTTAGTACCAGTACCTCGAAATTGATTAATCAGTGACCATGTTTTGGCCGAGTTAAGCTTGTATTCTTCAAATCTTTGATTTAAAATATCGTCGCTTTGCAGAACGAATGAAAGCGTTGACGCAATTTCTGACCTGCCGAAATTCAATTTGCAAATATGCATTGTTAGGAGACCTCCGACATCGGCTCCACAGTCGGAGCCGGCGCCGTCATCGGCTCCGGCTCCGACTTGGCAGCAGCGAGGCATTGAAGCGACGTGCTAAACCCTGCTACGCCATCTTACAGGATACCCATCATCAAACCCTGCTCTACTGAGTCAGCGATACGTGCCGTGCCATGTGACGCCGCTATCAACAAGTGCCAAAGGGACTGCCATTGGCGGACCACTGTCTGACACCAGGGGACCAAGCCTTGCTGGAACCGACACCTTTCACCGTCCGGTCACTTGGCAGCAGCGCGGCATTGAAGCGACGTGCTAAACCCCTGCTACGCCATCTTACAGGATACCCATCATCAAACCCTGCTCTACTGAGTCAGCGATACGTGCCGTGCCGTGTGACGCCGCTATCAACAAGTGCCAACAGGACTGCGATTGGCGGACCACTGTCTGACACCAGGGGACCAAGCCTTGCTGGAACCGACACCTTTCACCGTCCGGTCACTTGGCAGCAGCGCGGCATTGAAGCGACGTGCTTAACCCCTGCTACGCCATCTTACAGGATACCCATCATCAAACCCTGCTCTACTGAGTCAGCGATACGTGCCGTGCCGTGTGACGCCGCTATCAACAAGTGCCAACGGGACTGCGATTGGCGGACCACTGTCTGACACCAGGGGACCAAGCCTTGCTGGAACCGACACCTTTCACCGTCCGGTCACTTGGCAGCAGCGCGGCATTGAAGCGACGTGCTTAACCCCTGCTACGCCATCTTACAGGATACCCATCATCAAACCCTGCTCTACTGAGTCAGCGATACGTGCCGTGCCGTGTGACGCCGCTATCAACAAGTGCCAACGGGACTGCGATTGGCGGACCACTGTCTGACACCAGGGGACCAAGCCTTGCTGGAACCGACACCTTTCACCGTCCGGTCACTTGGCAGCAGCGCGGCATTGAAGCGACGTGCTAAACCCCTGCTACGCCATCTTACAGGATACCCATCATCAAACCCTGCTCTACTGAGTCAGCGATACGTGCCGTGCCGTGTGACGCCGCTATCAACAAGTGCCAACGGGACTGCGATTGGCGGACCACTGTCTGACACCAGGGGACCAAGCCTTGCTGGAACCGACACCTTTCACCGTCCGGTCACTTGGCAGCAGCGCGGCATTGAAGCGACGTGCTTAACCCCTGCTACGCCATCTTACAGGATACCCATCATCAAACCCTGCTCTACTGAGTCAGCGATACGTGCCGTGCCGTGTGACACCGCTATCAACAAGTGCCAACGGGACTGCGATTGGCGGACCACTGTCTGACACCAGGGGACCAAGCCTTGCTGGAACCGACACCTTTCACCGTCCGGTCACTTGGCAGCAGCGCGGCATTGAAGCGACGTGCTTAACCCCTGCTACGCCATCTTACAGGTTTGCAAGATTTTTCCATTTGAATCTTTGCCAGATATTGTCGCCGCAGCTGCTGCCACTGTTATTTGTGCCTTGTGTGTTTAGTGATTGTGGTTTCTGATACATAAAATGGGAAAGGACGACCAAAAAGACCTTGTAAAGGCGTTAGACGAGTTCCGCCGTGAAATCAGGGCAGATATGCGAGGACTGAGGGAAAGTGTGAAATTCTGTAACGATACATGTGACGGCGTCAAGGACATCAAAAATGAAATGAAAGAACTGAGGAGGGAAATACAGCAACTAACAGCGCGCAACCAAGAACTCGATGCAGAAAACTGCAGACTCAACGCAAGGGTCGAGGAACTGGAGCAATATCAAAGATCAAATAACATAGAAATCAAAGGAGTACCATCGGAGGGGGACCCTACTGACGTTGTTAAACGAATCTGCAGTCTTATTGATGTACCAGTAAATGACTCTGACATCGACGTCTGCCATCGCGTGCCAACGTTTAGGCAGGACACGAAAAACATTATTGTGCGTTTTGTCCACCGCACAAAGAGGAACAAGGTCCTGGAAAAGGCCAAAAAGCATAAATTAACCACTGCGTCGCTTGATTATGGAGGTACTGCCTGCCCCATATATGTCAACGAACACCTCACGAGTCTTAACAAAAAATTACTTGGAGCGGCCATCGCACAAAAGCGTAGAGTGGGATGGCGTTTCGTGTGGTCGGCCGGCGGAAAGATTTTCGCGCGCAAAAATGACACCGCTGAAGCAGTTCGTATCATGTGCCTTGATGATGTTGCAAAAATTGCAAACTAAAAAAAAAGTTGAGCTATCGTTTTAAATAGTAACCATGAAGTTTCAATGGCTGATACTTCGCCTAGATGCAAATATGTTGATCGCTTATCTTTTAACGAAGAATTCAAATGCTCCGAACCAAACTTTTCTGTGATGCATCTAAATGCGAGAAGCATAAAAAATAAGGAAGACAATCTTAATGACTTTTTTTCTTCCCTATGCGTAAAGTTCGATGTTCTCTTGTTCACGGAAACATGGCTATCAGCAAATGACGCAGCCCCAAATATTCAAGATTACAAGTATGACGGACTTGTTAGGGATAAACGGAAAGGCGGAGGAGTGGCAATTTACACGAAACAAAGTGTATCGTACGAAGTTATTGACGATTTCTGCAAACTTGATATCAACATTGAATGCATGACAATTATAATTAAAAACACAGTTATTGCTGTAGTGTACCGCCCACCTTCGGGCAGCATGTTGGCTTTTTTGAATTCATAGATGAACTACTCCGTTATGTGGGTTCAACCGGTGCCTCACTTATGATACTTGGAGACGTTAACATAAACATGACTTCTCAAGATACAGACGCGAGAGAATTTAGTGACCTTCTAACCCAATATGCTTGTGTAAATTTGATCACGATACCTACTAGAGTGACTGCTGAAACTGCGACTACGCTTGATATCTGTCTAACTAATTTAGAAGAAAAATATACTACGTCAGGTGTCTTCACTGAGAATATTAGTGACCATCTGCCTATTTATTGTTTAAGCTCTGTTTCTAAAACGAAACAAAAAAACACAAACGAACCATACTTTTTTAGGGAAATAAACTCGGAATCCTTAGCGAAATTCTATAGTCTAATAGAAAGAGCGGACTGGAATGCTGAATGTTCAGAGTGCAGTGCTGATGTAGCCTATTCTACTTTCTTGAATAAGTTCAAAAAGTGTTATGATGAAGCGTTTCCTCTTAAAAGAGCAAACCCCAGAAAAAAAAAGCAGAGGAAACCATGGGTCACTTCTGATATGTATAAAAGAATAAGTGATAAGAACAAAACGTATCATGCATTCATTCAGACTCGTGATATAAACCTGCTACATGAATTCAAAAAGAAAAGAAACAAACTGAACTCGGAGTTAAAAAAAGCCAAACGTATGTATTATCAGAGCAAATTTGAGAGTATATATGACGACCAACGAAAGATATGGGAAACGATAAACGACATGTCAAACAGAAAGCAAAAAGACAGCCTTATAGAAGAATTTTTGTTGCAAGACAAGATTGTAACTGGCAAAGAAGCCGCAGATAAGATGAATCAGCATTTCATAAATGTAGGGAAGTACCCACAAGTACAGGTAAACAGTAGTGGCGAAAACTTGAGTATAGATAGCCTCATGAATTCTATAATGTTGGTCCCGGTATCACCTTCAGAAATTGATGAAATCATAAAAAATCTAAAAAATGATTCGGCAGCCGGTGAAGATGACATTAAGCCCCAACCTATTAAATATGTAGCGTCGATAATAACTCCGGTCCTGTCTAACATAGCAAATAAAATGTTACAAAGCGGAATTTTTCCAAACAAACTTAAAATTACCAGGCGACACAAGCTAGTTATGTCCTATTTCTCTTTAACAAACGACCATTGAAACCACGGCTGTGCACTGCAAGACTTGTTAGATGATATGGTTTCAACCGAGCTCAAGGCACAGGTCAGTAGATCTACATTTATAAAGGAGGCTTTTCTAATTATGTTCTGACCAAGATGAAGGTTATCGTATCAACATTCAAGTTTGGACTGTATAACGACATCTGCTATTTCAACAATGTCAGCAGAAGCAGGTTTGGCATCCGGAAGAAAGACTGGAGAAGACCCGAGCTACAAATCAGGTAAGTTGTATCTACCTATGAACACTTCTTTATATCAGTATAATGTACTAAATTTTTTCTCTGAGCGGACGTTTTTTAAGGCGGATAGCATTCTTTGGATACTTCACGCACTTTTCGTCTATGTATCCATCTATCTATCTATCTATCTGGCTATCTAACCTCTTACGCCGCGGGTCGATAAATAAATAAAAAAGACCGGCGCCGGCGGGATTCGAACCGTTGACCCTTTGATCAGCAGGCAGACGCGCTAACCACAGAGCTATGAAGGCAGTCATTCAACGCACTCTAAACGGTTGTTTATATCTTTACCATGGACGCGCGTTCACAGCGCTGGGCTCATTCCAGCTACTCGGTGACGCTTAGCGCTGTCCCTAGCTCACCCTCTCCGCGCTCGGGAGAGGGTGATGTAGCAGCCGTGCTCAGCCTCACGAGGCGGAATGAGCCCTCGTGCATGGAACGCGCGCGCACCGGTAGCTGTGACAGCGCTGTAAGCGCGTCCTATGGTAAAGATATAAACAACCGTTTAGAGTACCGTTGGTTGAGACTAGCTGAGACGCCAGAAAGTCTGGTCGGTACCATTTTGAGTGTTTGTGCGTATGGCGCGTGCTTTGCTCGCCTTCCTAAGTGACACAAACGCACGTGCTGGGCTGCGGAGATCGTGCGCAGGGCTGTGAAAGTGTCAACAAATTTAAGAATCGCCTCAAGAGTGGGCTGGCGTATCTAGAGTGTGCCGGCCACCTGACGAACGCGCATAACTCCGCACCGTTTGATGCTATTCGCATTAACGTAGATAATCATTCCCAAAGGATGGGTTCTGCTGATTTTGTTATTTCTTATAGAAACGTGCATATACCTTTTTTATAAAATATATTTTTTAACCTTTGCCGATTTTGTTCCTCAAATATATGTCTGTAATGAACCAGAATAAACGAAATGATGCGAAAACGTTTGGTTTGACTGCTTTTATCGCAAAAGATGCCCATCTGAAAAGCACTGTTGATGATTTCTGAATAATGCACGCTAATAATTCATTTTATATAATTTTGAATTACTTTACGGTCAAGTGTTTGCTTGACTACCAAAGTAATTGGTCCTGCGATAACTGAAACAAAAGTTATGACTGCTGTTGTCAGGTGCATATTTAGAACATTTCTTTGAAATAAAAGTGTTCCTAAAGCTTTTGTTATGTTTTAAGAGTGTAATTAGGCTGATATATTTTTCTAAGATAAGCAACTAACTCGCAGTTTATATCCGCTGATAAACTTTCCTTGGCAGAATACGGCCTGAAACCTTTTAAAAAACTTGGTTCAATATTCATTTTATTCTTTGGATTATTTACCTATACTATATCGAATTCACACTTCATACCACTTGTGCATTCTACTTAAGTACAAATTTCAAGGCCTCTAGAAATATATGTTAAGCTATAATGTAAAACACTGGACACACAACATGATCAATGGCAAAAACAAAATTTGTTCCTGTTAGTTTAGGGTTTAGAGCGACATGACTTACGTTTTCTTTTTTATACCTCGTTTATCTTTTTCGGGGTTCTTCTGAAAGTTGTGAAGGCAGGGACAAAATTAAAACTGCTCCTAAATAGCCCAGAAACCCACGCATGGCACCATTGATGAACCTATACGGATCCACTATTCAAAACAAATATTACCGATATGGGGCCAACGTTCCCATTCGCAAAAGTTCAGCCGTATCATTATTGTATCATCATCGGAGTTAGTCTGGAAATGGATAAAATATCGTTTGCAGTTACAATTACACTTGGTTTAAACGGATTCAATCGTCCGCTACTTTTTCAGTGGTTGTGGTGACGTCAGACCGCCGAGCTCTATTCGCTTCAATTGAAGGATAGTGGGTAGACCTCAATGCAAGCTGACCCCCAGGTCTACCCACTATTCTTCAATGAGAGCCAATCAAATCTCGGCGTTTTGACGTCACTGCAACACATGCAAAAGTAGCAGACGATACTTGCGCTCCGCATAAGCTTACTTGGTTTCTTTAAATAACTACTTAACCGTTACCTAAGAAAATAGAGGTTATTATCCCGATCAATTCAGAAGCTTTGTATTGTAATCAAAAACAAAATATCAAGGAACGAAACTTATATAAAGCTTACAACATTGAGAACAAGGTTAACTTATTCACAATTTTTGTCATTTATAAAATGGGAATGCCGTGTTGTCCTTTTGTAAATTATGACTTCCAGAGGAAGAAATAGTTATATAAATTATTGTAGAATATCAACCTCTTATCTAGCATGTCACAAGGATATTTTTTTCCACAGATTTGATTTGACATTATCTGGTCTAAAGATTGTATGAGCAATAACGGGAAGTGCTAAAGCCGCCTTTAAGGTTTTCAAGAGCTGAGGGGATGACTGCTTGAACGGTTGCTATACTATCCATCAAATGTTGCAATGAAAGACCTGTGCAGAGAACTCGGCATGCGTGGTAGCTACCATGGATTAGTAAATACCGTTTTATTATTTGTTGCCGGCAAGACATAGTAGATCATATTTTATTAATTATCCATAAAGTAACACCTGAGTCAGTAGGGGCGAATTAAGTAAGAAACTCGTGAGCGGAAGAAAAAAAAATACGGAAATAGAATCCAAAGTTTTATTTGTGATATTATGATTAAATAATCACCAGTTCACTGAAGACTTGTTTCTTTGAATATATCCCTACATTTTAAATCCAAATACGATGAAACAGTCGTGAACTTGAACACGTAGCAGTAGGGTTGGAAAGCACGTTTGTGCGGTATTGCGGTACAAATGTATTGCCATATTGTTTTAAAAATACATTTCGTATAGATATTTTTGTATAGCGATACAGTTTTTCGTGTGTATTTTGTATTTCTCTGCCTATATATAGATGTGTGTCGTTGAGGAATCGCGATACTACCAGTGACAGATGTGTCTCGTTACATTTTTAAAAAAGTCATGTATTTAATTCGGAAGCAAGAAAGTGTACGTTGAAATTCTACAGTGAGTACTCGTTTGTTGCTTAGCAAATATTGCACGAATGATGTAGAATATGTTCTAATTTTTCCCCTCTTGTACAATAGCTTAAGCACCTAACCAGTTCTACAGAGTGTCCGGTCGTCTGAAATCGCTTCTTGACAAAATTTATTTACCTATTTTTATTTCTGTAAAATGTATTGCTGTATTTTTGTTTTCAAATATTTTGTATTTTGCAAAAGTATTTTTGATACGCAACCGGATACCTTTTACAAAATGTATTTATATAGCAGTATTTTAGGCATACTTGCCATATATCCCAGTATTTGTAAATCCAAATAATTTTAGGGTAGTTCTGCCCAACTCTGGTGAAAAGATAGGTACATTTACGAGGGACGGAATCACTTCCGAAATTTATTAGAATGCTTCTGGAAATACTACATAATAAGAGTTATGGAATTCAAGGAAAAAGACAACAGACAGACTTGTACGATTATATAAGAGCTGCAGAGGCATTGTTGGTGTCTTGAAGCGTTTGAAACTCAAAATGAAAAAAAAGATTAAACATTGTCAAAGGCTGCTTTAACTTGATTCAAATCATCTTTCGCAAAAAGCTCAAATATAAAAGTGTTTATGCACATCTTGCTTGGCTTCAAATGATAATGAAAAGTGACACCAAGTTTATTTTGTTACATATTGTAATTACTTTCATATTTTTGCAAGATAATATTTGGGACAATTAAATATGAGGGACTGAAAGCACTCTTCGTGTATAGAGTTGTGTGTCCCAAACACAGTCACCAGAAAAGTAATGGCAGCGCATAATTCATCAAAGGCACCTGTTAGAAGCGATTGTTTCAATTCCTTGAAAAATATTAAACAGTCGTTCCGGAAGTGGAGACTATATTTTATTAATTTTGAAGGAACTGATTTGGTATATCACGTGACCGGAGAGGGGGAGAGTGAAAGGAGGCAAAGGGGAGGGATGGGTGGAGCAGGCTACGATTGGCGTATGGAGAGATGGGGTAGAATGAAAGGGTAAGAGAGGACGGGCAGGAAGGAAGGTAGATGAGAAGCAGGAGAGGGCACGAAAGGAGGGTGAGGAGTGGGATGGGAAGAGCCAGAAAAGAGGAGATATTGCTAGGGAGAGAGACTTCGTTCGTTGCGGGATATATACTTTCGGTTAAATTTTAAAGGGAAACTGATTTGGTGTGTCACTCGACTAAGAAGCGGCCAAAGGGAAGAAGAAAGAAGAAGGCTGGGGAGAGGGGACTGTTGTGTAACTTGACGCATATTTCGCCTCTAAAGCGAGGTGGGGAAGATTAAATGTGGCAGGTTAAGTGAGCTCCGGTCACGTACGTCGATCTTTCCGCTAAGTTTGGCGGCGAACTTAATTAGTCGTGAGCGTAAGGTTCCATCAAAATCTCTGTCATGTTGAGTGAATAAACTGTGTTGGTGCATAAGCACTGTAATGCCCACTTCGCCGCTAATTTTAGTGGGGAAACTATATTGGTGTAGAAATCTGAAGAGGTGAGTTTTGCCGCTAGATTTGGGGGAGAACCTAAATTGAGGTTTCGGTCGTGTGTCGTGAACTTCACAACATTTTGTACTCGTCTCGTTATTTTACTTCGCGTGACTTCAAGTTTCTCGCTATATTCTGCGGAAAGTGCACTGGCGGACGGACAGACGAAGTGTTGGGATAACAGTTCCGTTAAAGTTCATATCATGCTTTAATGCGCCGACCACTGCCTCTTTTCAATATATTACGACAGTGTCCATGCACGGGCAACATAAATTTTATTACCGCTGATTTTCAACTGTTTTTAAGAAGGGCGCACTGTATTTCGTAATCCTTTGCATATATTTTCAAACTCGAGAAACTTTTAAATGGCAGCCGTAAAATGCGTGCTGTAATTTCTGGAACCACTGTATGTTGTACAAAAACAATAATCTATATACGAGCTTGCTATTTTATTTTAATCTTAAAGAGCACGCATGAGTGGAAACACTGGTAAATTTCTGTTTTACTCGTCCAGCAATGGCAATATCTGAACACAACAATAGCTTTAAATATATGATTCCGAATCAGTTTTTGTAAAATTTCTGAAAATATTCGAAAAACAAATCTTTACTAATCAGCATGTATATGAAGGTTAATCTAGATTTAAAAGGTATTGTTGCAGCACTATTGTTGATACACCGTTAGACGTCAACATCTAAACATTGCCTTGAACTTAATTCGGCTTCACAACGTATATAGCGCTCCTGAAAACATAATATTTAACAAGTAATTACGGAAGAATAAAATTTTGACAAAACCGAGACCGAATAATAAATAATTTTCTTATTACGCAACACAAGCCGGTGCACTTTTGAAATTGAAATTATGATATGTTTCGCTATTCCAAAATATTCACTGATTCATTTACCTGAGCTGATAACATCCTAGATATATTAAAATATGTTATTATGTTGCCTTAGATCGCTGCAAAGAGAGATACATATTTTTTCTTCATGCGAAAGTCTAAAGAGATCGAAGAAACTACTTTACTTGCACACTAGTATACGTCCAGGGCCTTCATGCCTCACCACGCATCGTCTAGCAGGTTTTGTGATATACTGAACCACGCTGCGTCGAGATAATTAATTTGGTCCTGGCAGGTGCCATTGTCCACTCTCTCCTGCTCCCTGCCTGAGCATATTTGAAAGTGCTTGCACTGCTGCACAATTTATGGCCGCTAGCTAATAAAAGTCCCACAGCTGAAGGGCATTACCGGGTACTGTCTGGAGTACCAAAATGTGTGGCGCCTTCGCTGCCGCTCAAGTAGGGTTTAATCTGCCAGTCATAGGATAACAAATCATTTCCCTGTTAGCTACAGTAGACTATTTTTTCTTTAGTGACTAAAATGGGATGGTTGTTAAGGTCCCATGAAGTTGGGAAAGAGGGTTATGAAATTGTTGTCACGGGATGCCAAAAAGAGGGATAAGGGTTTACGCTGGCGAGCTTTGGCCGATGTCTTTTCTTTTTATGCACTGGTGCCCTGAGGATTCCCTTAGGGGGAACACTGGTCTTGGAGCTCTTTTTTATTTATGACCAAACCCAATGAAACTGCACAAGCTTGTTCAGCTTTTTGTGCTGATTTTATATATCTGGTCATTTTCTCAGTCAGTAGAATTGTCCTCAAAATAAACGTAACTTGCCTGACTTTGTTTGGAAAAATTATAGAAAAAATGTTCACCAAAATATTCTTTTTACATGGCTAGATACTACGAGAGTAGAGAATACAATGTTGGAAGCACTTTTAAGATAAACTTATTATTAGTGATTTTACCACACGTTGAAGTTCAGTGCTCAATGCATGGCTAACAAGTAATAAAGCAAAGATGAAATATAAGTTGCATCTTTTGCTTTCAACAATGTATGCTTCACACATTCAACTACAGATTTCAGGAACGGTTATATTTCTTTTCTGCTCTAGATGCTAAGATATCCCTCCTGCAAATTTTCAACGAGTCAAAAATATTGTTTTGTGAAAACAATGTTTTGAGTCAACTTCAAAGCACATTCAGCCCGCATAGATATTATAAAGTGATTTATAGCTCAAATATTCATCCACGAAATTATAAGCCTGGTAGATTCAGCAGAACAACAGCCATTGCTATTTTCAAAAGAGTGCAGTTTAAGGAAGTTTTTGGCTCCAAAAACCCATGTCCCCCCTTAAGAGCTACTATGCTTTTAGTCTCTGGTCGTGTTGTATGTTAGAATAAAACATAATTTGAGATTTGAGTATTTTTTTCTGAAGTTGCATATGACCCTTTGGCTGCCTGATATAATTTTAACGTCCCCTTCTGGTGAATGTTCTCTGATAACGTCTGCTATGAATAAGATTGCTGACTGATGGCGGGTGCGCGTCTGGCTGGCTCTATGTTGTATGGTTAAAGACTACAAAAAACAAACAGTAATCTCAGAAAAAAACGATGTCAACGAAAAAAATTAGTAAAACTTAGCAGATTACATGGTAAGATCTCGTTTTACCGATTTCATTTTTGCTTGTAATGCAGCGTGTGAACCCGCTATTTGCATTCTACTGAAAGAAGTGCTACACTCGTCCACATCGTTATTATTGTTGTGTGTAACAATTTTTTCAAAGGAATCGCATATCTCAATACGACTATGTTTATGTTGGTACTGAAAACATGACTAAAGTTAACGAATTATTATTTGCAAAACATTGTGATTAGGAGATAATCTGACATTCTTTGCCCGCTCCTCCTACACGAGTTGTAATAAATGTTATGAAACCCATATAACTCATAATTGCCTATTGGGATGTGTTTGCAAATTTCAAAAACATCTGATAGATTGTATAATCAGGTACAAATGAAAGAAAACAGCGGAACGCGTTGCACACGATGTCATTCGGTGCCAAATATAGGCACCTAGGAACTGATAAAGCTGCGGGATTTAAGGGGTACCGAGAGGGCGCGCCCATACTAAGATATGCACACCGTCGACGCCCCTCTCTTCGCCGCAGATATGTCAGTTCCTAGTTGCATCAATATGCGCAGCAGGTATCAATGGCCATGCGCTCCGTTGTTTGCATTTCGTTCGTACCCAATAGTACAAAACAGTGTTCAGGTGAGGACAACGTGAACTATTTGGATTATTTTATATTGCCAAAGGAGGCATAACCGGTAACGCACACATTCGAAATTGCATTTCTTTTTCACAGTGATATTGTGACAAAACAGAGAAAAGAAGAAATCACATCATTTTAACAGAGTATCTAGCGCCACTCTTAAAATTAGACACCAAAAATAGTTTTCTGATTCCAAGGTTTTAATTCATCAAATGCAGTGTCAGTACATGCAGATATGATTTCAGTCGGTTGACAATAAGGCAATGCACAAACAAACGATTAATAAAAATATGTGCAAAAGTGATAGTATAAACCCTCTATACAGTAATAAATGAGCAGGGCATCGCCACACTCATGATCGTAGTGATCTCAAAACAAACGGTCCGTAGAATCTTGATTGGTCTACCGCATCATCTGATTGAGTGTCGAAACAACTCATCTTTTTTAAGTGTAATATTGCTTTTATGTCAATTTATCTTTAATCATTGTTGAAAAAAATAACCATAGATTGAACCGCTTGAAAATGATTATCAGATGAAACCACTGGTCTCAGAATAAGGCAGGCATATGGGCAGATGGTAAAATGATAAAAAAAGTGTCCAAGGCTGGACTATCGACACTAGGTTATCAGCGACCGATTCTAGGGTATTCCAGACGTGGGAGAAGATATATAAAGGTGTATAATTTGACACTTATATATTAAACTGTATAAAACCGTCCGTCCATCGGACGATACAGGATGTTTGCTAACTTTCGGATGTTAACTGAGTGGTATAAAGGAGCCAATAAATTGAGTGTAGTAGGACATTTTAGGAAGAATCCTTTAGGTGGTACGTTTATAACACTAAAGTATCGCACGTGTACATTTCTGAAGTCAAGAACATGAAACGAAAGACTTGTTATTTTTAATGCGCAGAGAAAACAGAAGCAATTCAGCGCGTTGACGCTGCTCGTTCTATATGGCTTCAGACGGTAGAACTGCTTCATAGGTTTCTATAGATTGACACCCAGAAGCAAATTGTTTTACCAGGTTGCTTCATTATTTAATTTTGCTCAGAAACACGTACACTCACTATATGTGAGTACTATAAAAACACCCCCTACATACGTGTTTGTGAGAAATGTGAATACACAAAAGTTCATTGGCTCATTTGAACATTATATTTTTACTCCTGAGTAGCAGCCGAAAACATGCTGTAGATAATTGAAAATGCCAACTAAGGAGCCTAAAAATAATGGAGGTATGAACAGAAATATAATTGCATGTGTAATCATTAATATTTCAGCGCTTTTCATTTATAAGCATACAACGGTAATGACAGTTTATGGGCAAAAAAATGGCGAACGAGCAACTTATTTTGAGATGGAACTTGACTGCAAGAAAATCTCGTGCCTCCGAACATTTGAAACGAGTCTCACTCCTTCGTAATTTAAGGTATAGGGTCCTTCATTTTCGGGTTATATATATGTGAGAAATTGAGGGGGGGGGGGGGAGTGTAAAAATTTGGCGCTTCATTCTAAGTTAGAATTCAACAAGAAAAACGAGATTTAAAAAAAAAACTTGCAGTTCGGTTTTCTCAGTTTTTATTCAGAAATAAATATCTAGATTTAACAATAAAAGATGTTTCTTCAGTTCAAGCAAGTTGAATATTGTCATAAAACCAAGCGATGAAAGTAGACAAGACAACATTCTGACATCACAGCATTCTAACAGCTCACATGGTTTTTCGTTGTTTAGTACAGATTCGTAGCTTATTAAATCATCTGTCTCAAACCTGGAGTTGTCAGGTTTTAGGACATATCTGACTTGATACGACGGTCTTCCAACATCACGGCTTTTTAAACGGAGAACAGTGTTAGTGGTATCTGCTGCTTCTTTCGAATTAAAGCTGCTCGTGTTTTTATTACGCTAGACGAATTGGAAAGAGAAGAATCACATAAGACAACTCGCAATGAATAAACACGATTTTTATGTGACTGCGCCTTCCGCAGGAGTTCAATAACGCCAACAAGCTCTACCACAATTTTAAGGTCTGGAGCTAGCATGCGTCATGCAAATGACTTGTTTTGAAATAATTAGTTTTGGAGCGAAGTAGATAAAGCGATAGCAAAATGTATATTCTAAATTCAGGTAAACGTGTGATTAACCTGATTTAAAACCTAATATTTGGGGTGAAAACATTTGGAAACTACTGGCTTTTACCTAAAAACGAAGGGCCATAATAATATTCCACTAATATGTGTATTAGGAACAATTAAGAGCATTTTATTAAACTTTTAGTTCAGTTTAATTAACAAAATGTTTTTCGGGGCTTTGTTTTTAAACCGTCTTTTTTAAAAGAGTGGGTGTTGCCATCAGCAGCTTTAAAAAACAACGACCAGGCATTTAGAAAATGCAAATCATCACTGTCAACCGAAAAGAATATTAGCACCTCAGACTGGATAATGCATTGGGAATGGGTAAAATTCATATTCGCTAGTGATTTGTCAATTTATTAGCTAGAGGGACTGTTTAATGCTGTAGAATTTTCTTTGAAGTCTCCTTAACAGTGTTTCGAAATACCATTAGTGTGAATAAAAAGGTGATTTCTTAATCTGTGTAATACAGGACGAACATCCTCCTACACTACAAAATATTGTCCTTTACACCTGCTTAACTGCGAATGTTTTTGTATGCCCTAAGACTGCATAAATTTTTTGTCATGCGAATATGAATGATGAATTTTCATAGATTACATTCCATTTCATAACATTTGCTCCCACGTTTGATAGAGCATCGTAAGAATTTGAGAATATCTGCCTTTTTTAGTACCACTTTAAAGAAAAAAATCATGAACTTCAAATATGTTTAAAACATATCATAAACCAAGTCAAGTATAGGTATAAGTAGAAGCTCAAGGCTGATCCGTTGAGCTTGTTCTAATAAAATTGAAATAGGTGTTCAGGAAATATATTGTAAAATTATAAATAATAGGAGAAACGAGTCTGTCCTATTTCAAACTGGCAATGTAAAATAACCTTCTATTCGGTCAGTTCTGACGCTTGCTCTAATTTAGGGACCGAAGACCCCCAAATGGGAGGGTCTCTCAGACTGTTTTCTAACGCAATAAAATATGATCCTTTCAATATATTCAGGCTAGTCATACGCTTCCACTATGTTGGGAGCGGATTCCGATTCCTACTTCGTTTAAAGTTGAATCTAATTTATCTGATCCTGTTTTAATCGTGACTCCTAAATGTCGAGGAACATTCGAGTCACCGAAAGTCCACAATGAAAGGCATCCGAATAATCAAATGGTGATAGTGACTCCTCAGTATTGAACAATAAAAAACAATCGAATGTTCGTAATGCGTGTATTCAAGGCAGCGAATATGAGAGGCAACAATATGGAAGTGGAAACCAATTTATCCAAGGATGTCCTAGTGGCTTCTCGGGATTTTGTATAATCAGGAAACCCATTCAAACTCCATGGAAAACGGTATCCTATATACAAACCAGGGTGTCAGTAACTGCCCAATTAATATATTGCAGGAACATGACACGGTTCCCAATAGGCAACAACACATATTCAACTCCACACCTCTGGTTTGTAAAAAAAATGGGGGAAAGTGGTGGTGAAGAGGAAGGGAGAGGGTGGAAGCTTAAGGCAAGAATGGGTGAGAGATTTTTAGATTCTTGTGGGAGGGGACATACCGAGTGCCAACCGATTCACGGATGTCACAGTTCGGGTTACCCACCTAGGATATTCTGAGTGGAGAAAGACAATCTATTTTCGAGATAGACCTACGGAAGGGAGACTTATGAGGCTCACTGCTGCAGTGCATTGCAAACACTTCAATAATTTCACGTTTCTTGTCTCGACTTGCGTTCAGCGAACTTTGTGGTCGAACGGCAGACGGCGGAGGAGTACAACTATACGGAGGGCAAGTCGTCTGCTACTTGCTCAGGAGTTGCAGTGACGTTAGAACGATGCCTATCTCTGATTGACTTTGATTGAAAATATAATGGGTAGACCTCAATGCTGCACGCCTTGATGTCTACAGACTAGTCACCCAATAAGAGCTCAGGGCTCTGACATCATTGCAACGCATGCGGAAGAATCAGGTGAACTTGCACTCCGCATTCCCAGGCATGTTTCACAACTGGGTGGTAACTTTGCTCCGGGCTTTCGGCTGTAGCTTTATTTACCTCAATGCCGTGTTCTCAGAGATGGTTGTTTAGGAAGCACTCCGTTTGTCCTATATGGTCATACACCCAATACGCAGGAGCATTTAAAAGCACATTGTAACTTTATTGAAAGTGGTATATGGATTATTCCAGGATGAAAAATTGACCCCGAATATTGAGCACCATTCGTGCTCCCTTATTCTCGTGTTGCATGTCATAGCAAAGATTAGCACTGACACCTTAAAAATGGCACTTGAACGAAACAAATGGTTTCTCGAAAGAGGTATAACGACATTTCATTTTGCGATGAAATCACTTTTTCTACTACGCAGAAGTTTTCTAATATATGATTTCACTCTCCATGCGGAGTGTGTCTAGTTTGTAGCATTTGGTAACGAAATAGTTCAAAGCATGTCCCTCTTCATTTTATGAATTTTTATTATCTTGACACCCTAATTAAATGCACCTTCCAAGATTGAATATATTTTACAGGAAGTAAATACAGCCATCTTTTATTTGAGCAATTCTTGCATAAAGTCTTCCGGTATTTATGAAGGTGCTGTTTGTTTTTAGCTTGACTTTTGTTTATTAAGAGTCTTATCAAAATGAAAAAAAGAACAAAATTAAATAAATAATCTTAACTTCTCAGCCATCTTTATCTCTGAAATCATATAATGCATGAACATGCAGCGCTTACGGCATGATTGTTTAAAATTATTTCGAACACATTAAACCTTCGTTTCGCGAAATGAAGGAAAATAATTTATCAAATTCCCCTTTATATTGAACCGGAACACAAAATTAGTGTACATATTTCCTCACTAATATTCACGCGACATCAAACTTTCTGCGAGATTTAGCGGAGATAGTGAATTGGAGTATAGCTTACCGTGATGTCAGTTCACGTGCAATCAAGTAATTCCGCTACATATTGCGGGAAAACAATTGCTCTACATGTCACGTGACAAGTTCACGCGAAATACATTTTTTCTTTAAATTGAGTAAGGAACCTGAACTGATGTATACATCACATGACGTCAGGTTACGTGAGATCATGTATCATGCTAAATTTAGCCGGAAAACTGGATTTGTGTATTGGCCATACGACATCAGGTCCCTTGACCTCAATTTAACCGCTTAATTTAGCCTTGAAACTGAATTGTCGTTTACGTCACATGACGTCAAGCCACGTGACATCAATTGACGTCACGTGACCTAAACACCAATGCAGTTTCCGCGCTACATTTGGCAGCAAACGCGCCGTCGTACGGAGGGACAGATGGAGAACATTTATCGATGAGGGGTAGAGTTTCATGCATTGCAAGCTTTAATACAATACTGCAATAGTGAATTGCATGCATATAATATCTAAGTAAAAGCGAATTCACTTCAAAGAAAACGTTTATTCTCGCAGTTTAATATATATACCTATTACATTTTTGTAGCTTGAACTTTCCCAAATTGAATTTACGGTTTCGTAAAAAGTGTCTTCTGATTTGGCGTAACCTAGGTCAACCGCCGTTGGTTATTAGCACCATTTTCTTTATTTTGAGACAGGTCCCGACATGTGCAGGTACCTAATTGACCATAGCTCTTGGACAACTGGAGTGTGTCTTGTTTGTTTAGTAAAAAGTTCAAAATTATGAGTTGTTATTTTAAGCGCTAAATAAAAAAAGTTATCATGTTTAGTCGTTTTCCATAATTGAATGTTCAGGGATTTGCTATTTCCTCCAGAGTGAATGTCTCTGCTAGCGCCGAGTGTGAAAGTCTGGATTCGGCATAATTAGGTTAACATAGACAGAAATGATTCCAATCAAGTCCTGTTCAACTAAATGTTCGATGAAATTGTGTTCTAGCTAGGTTAAATTTAGAAAGAATCTCGCTTATTTCACTGGATGCGTACATCCAGTACATATTTCCTGCTATAAGTTACTTGATTTTAACTCGAGTGTACAGGTCTAGCTTATTTTCAAGTGTTTGGGAGCTTCATCACCATGTCCTATGAGATCTCAGACTGATCTTTCTTGGGGGAGGGGCTTGGTATTATTCTGCATTGTATGGTGGACACTTTATGTAAATTCGAAGGGTTGGACTTGTGTTGCGCTCTTTAAAAATACGTAATTTATTGTATTGTATGTGTTTACTTTTTATATAAAGACAAATAAAACTATATCAAGAATATTTTGGACCGGTGCAGAGCACGTTGCGGCAAGAAAATATTCTTCGTACATACGTGAATTAGACATTTAATAAAAATCGTGCCAAACCGGCTACATGCATTTGCCCTTTATGACAATATTTTATATCTAGTATTTGTCCAGTTCTGGTACATCTACAAAATATTTATATTTATTGCTAATTATTTAACAATTTAAATCAAGATTATTTGAATATATGTAGGCGACTACCAGCTCTATGACTCAATAAAGTGCGTGTTATGAATAACACTACACATGTAATGATTCTCCACAGTGCGTCAGACGTGCCTGTGCCGCGCCATATGTATTGTTTGTTTATTCTTTCTTGTTTCAAATCTTAGCTTGTTTTTGAATACCCCCATTGTTTAGTATTATGACAAGCAATGCTACATACATTGTGAAATAAAGTTTCAATGCGAGACTTAGATGTTAACTTGTCACGGCCAAAGAAGCAGTGTGTTGCAACAATAGACCTTATGCTGTCGAAAGATAAAGTTTATATATTTGTCTTTTATCACAAAAAACATTCAAGTACTTTATTTTTTTTTAACGACTGATCTTTTTGCATATTTCATGAGAGCCCAGACTGAGGCGCATATTCCTAGGCATTGTTTCGTTCGAAATCTCTAATTCACGCACCGGGGAAAATGCATCTGCGTTTTGGGAGCTGGGCTGCTTGACATTAGAATCTTAGAGCCTGCTGAACTTTCTCTACTGTTTGTCGGAAATGCATAGTCGTGGTATGAGCTAATAGTACGTCTTACTTAGCTTTGTATGTTTTTTCGTGAATTTACTGTATATTCCGTAAATTACTTCGAACCAAGTTATTTATATTATTATATTCGAGATGAGATGTGTAATGCTGCTCCAAACTTTTAAACATTCACTCAAAAAGCATATCGAGGGGTAACTATATACTCGCCTCACAATTATCACCTTATAAAACGAGAGCAAGCGAATGCCGTTATATATTTTAAACTTATTGATTTAAAAACATTCATCGTCTGTTTCTGTGAAACGTAATGCCAAAATAATACATATTTGATTATCTGTTCTTACATGGTTTTAACCTTTGCATTAGAGCCGCGTACTAATTCTAATATTTCTAATTGGACTTCTGGTTAGAGTTCAGCACTCCGAAGATGTCAATGTTTTTTATTGTTGAATGGAATCGATACGAATTCAAAATATTTCAAAGTAATTTCAATATTCAAGGTGACAGGAAAATAAATATCACCAAACTTGAGCATCAGTGAAGTGATTGTGCGCTATTAAACTAAAGTCGTCCCTATGTAAAATGAATGCGGGAGCATCCAGAAGAGTTCGGTTCCATCATGGTCAGACTTTCCCGAATTACAAAGTAAGTGCAATATGTTGACCAGCGTCACGGCTTGTGGTTTCGGCGCCAGTGGTACCCGGGGATGCAGAGAGCTTGCCTTGAAGGGTGGGGGGTAGAGAGCTTTATTTGGTTTCCAAATCTTGCTTGAACCAGCTCCAGCACCTGACTCCCATCTCATCTCTTCTTTCTGCCGTCGTCAGTTCTTTTTTTTCGCGCAACCAATCAGTGCACACGGACGGAGTAACAAACAAAATTCTCAAATACAGATAACCCGTCGGCGCCGGCGCCTAATCAACTGCCTCATGCGTGCCGCATGCAAGACCAGTTATTGACGAAGACGGTCCAATAGAGGTCCACGTCTGGCATTCTCAAAGGGATGTAAATGTTACTTAGTGCAGTTGCGCTTTTTTCACTGACCACTCCTGCGTGGGGCTGCTGAAAAATATCAAAATCAAACATTAAAACAAGAAAAATTAAACTTTGATTGTTTCGTTGAAACACCCTTGAAGTCGCACCAAAGCGGCTATTGGTATCATCTATTTATGGCTCTAACTCTATCTGTCGGTCGTCTAGCAAACTATGAAAAGCAAGATAAAATGTTGAACACTTCTTATTGTCCCTATTAAAAGCTAATCAATGATTCCCGACATAGCCGTTTTTCTGCGATTGGGAACAAACAGCAGAGGGTGTCATTGGACGTGCGACAGCCAACAGCGAATGATCCCTTCTCACGTCGACATTCGCACGTCGGAAAATCAGTCCGCCTTCGGCCGGCTTCCTCGTCAAGCGCGGGAACCTCATCACACACACGATCGTCGACAGTGTATACCGCACAGGATAAAAAAAGAACGGTCTTGTTGACATATTGCTTTTGTTTTCAGCATACAAATCGAACGCGCAAAAATCTAATCTTTTTATTTTTATAATTTTTTATTGCGGCATTAGTAGTCCGCTTTCAGAACTGTTAATAATTAAGATCAATTTAAAAAACTGTAAAACTTTAGTATATGTAACAAACTTTGTAAATCAAGTTTGGTTAACAATAAATGACGCGAATGATGATAGGACAAGTTTTTGGAGTATCCAGGGGTGTTTGGGATTCACAAAGTACATGATTATCATACAGAAAGCGGAATTCGAAGCATGTGCGTTATATCCTTATTCGTTTGAACAAAATGTTTCGGCATAAATCAGAGAGCTGTCTAAAGTGATGTTACATAAAAACAGGGAAACACACTAAAGTCCAGTGACAGGACACATTCGCAAAGCTTGATTGGCTTAGCGAATGATAGCCCATATATTTAACGTTGACAGGCGCCCTTACGCCGCGTTCTTTATATTGCTTGGTTGGTCCGTTCACAAAGTAAGATCGGATGAGCTGTAACTTACAAATTAATCAAGGTATACTATTTTATTCTCCTTCAAAACAATATTTTATTCAATCAAAATAAAATGAAGGGATACGACGTCAATCTTGTATTGCAAAAATTTAATTACATAATAATTCTTTCATATAGCATCTGACGTACGCAAACAAATCACTTTTTTGCAGTAAATTTACGTAGACGTCTGTTTTATATACTATCATTGTATTTACATGTGCGAATCGAATCAGTATTCTTATTCTTCTTATTAATAGAAATCTAAGATCAGGGAACTTCACTAGCTCTGATAGGTCCAATTTAACATCGCCGAATCGCATGGTCGCTGGAATCCTCGTCTTTGTTGGTGAATGTTATCACTGCCTGGAGCAATGCAACGCAATAAATGTGCCGTTCAGTCTGTGTTCCTCTGTTGACGATCACCCAATTATTTAACAGCTTTATAACGTAATGTGGCACTAAGGACGAACAACAGCTTTTAGTATGTTGTTAGATGCGTAAGCATATATTGATGAATGACGGCGTATCAGCGTACAACTTGGCTGGTTGTTATATTTTCAAAGCGCTTGCGTGAATGTGCTGTACCGCTTGATACAGTAAAAAATATAGATAAAGCATTTTCTTGATCCGCTAATAAAGTAAAATACTTATTTTTTGTTATATTTCTTTGCTTTATATATTAGGAATTTTCTTACCAATCTCATGGTCTTCATACAGTGTTTCATTTTAAGGTGACCAAACCTTTCCTACAAACAATTGTGAAAAATACAGTAATCGGGTATGTCCAGGTGGGTTATGCGGCATCGAAGACAGAAGGCTAATCGCCAAGATAACTAAAACAATTAACTAAATTGTGTTCATTAACTTTTTAGAGTATTAAAATAAACAAATAATTCTGGTTAGAAACCTGCTGAATGTCACAATAAAACTATGCTTACAATAAAAGTAATTTATTTCACGTATTTGTTCTCTTTTGCCTTGAGAATGCACCAAAACTCAACTCGCTAGCGTGAATTTCCCGCTTGTATTTATACGCGTTTCTTTACCTCGAACCCTGCGTCTGTAGCCAAGGTGTAAGGTTTAGAGCACCAGCGCGCTTCCGTTCCGCTACAAATAATCCTAAAGTTATGTAATTTATTAGTTTTTGATGACGTTGAGCAAACTTCTAATTTTAACCAATTGTATATACTCACTAACAAAAAGCTAAACTGAATTACATAATATTTTTGTTTTATAAACATACCCATGCATTTCTTAATATTTACAAGAAAAATACATGCGTCTCTAGATAAAGGCTATATTCTTAACGCCGACCATACCTGGACCTGTGCTGAGAACTCGTTTATGAAGTTCCTCGCATAACTCAGTAACTACCGCTTTATTATTCGTGGTCTCCAAGACTCAGGTGCTGATATGTTAAACATTTACCATAACTTAATGCCGGTTTCAGGTGTTACATGAAGATTAAATTATCACCAGTTCTCCTGCACACTCACTATTGTTTCGTAATTTGAACTTATCTCTACATTTTAAATTACTATACCAAGAAGCAGTCGTAAATATGGAAACAGAGTAATGAGTTGGGAAAGCAGAGGTGGGCGGATCGAGCTAAAAATGTATAGCGATTTCCTTTTAGAAATATATATTGTGTTGATATTTTTTGTATAGAGATAATGTTTTCAGTGTTTTGCGTTTCTATACACATACGCACTTTGGGCGACTTCCTGGGATTGCGATAACATCGGGAGAGATGTATACTGTTACAATTTTCAAAAGTCATAATTTTATTTCAAAAGCAGAAAAGTGAATTTTGAAATTTTACAGTGTGTACACGTTTTTGGTTTGCAATTATCACACAACTGATGTAGACGATGTTTAGTTATTTTGTTCCTAATATGCACAAGCTGGTGCACCCAGCCAGTCCCACAGAGTATGAGGACACTTGAAATCGCTTCTTGACAAAATATATTTCGCTATTCATATATAATATTTTTTGTGTGTTTGCGTTTTCAAAAACTTTAGAATACGTACTGTGCCTTCATGTCTCACCACTCGACGCCCACCATCTTCCTGACATACTGAACCAAGGGGCATCCTGTTTATCACTTTGGTCCTGGCAGCAGGCGTGATCCGCTCTCTCCAGCTCGCGTATCTAGAGCATGTCCTCGAAATATTCGCAATGTTCCACAATTTGTGGTCACTGCCTTGGGAAAGTCGTAGGATTGATGTGACATTCCTAGGATACGTGGCTGGTGTTACTACAATCTAGTGCAACGTGCGCCGCTAAAGTGCGGTTTAATATGCTCAGTCAGGGGATTTCCAATGATCGCACTTTGAGCTATAGTACAGTATTTGCTGTTCAATAAAAAAATGGGCTCATTGGAAAAGTTCTATGGATTTGGGGTATTATGGGACTGGGGATATGAAATGCGAATGAGAAATTGGGGCTAACCCGGGCTAGCCCGTTCAGTTTCATGTACCTGTGCCCAAGTATCAACTCTGTAGTTACCGTGATGTTTGTGTGGTTGATCATGCTGTCGAATAGAATGGACGTAATGCGCGATTCCAAGATTTTTTTCTTTTCAATTTGGGTATAACCCCGCTGGCCGTTTGTTCTAACTACGACGTCCCTTTCGTCTGCTAAGTCTCTGATAGCCTCTGCCATGAATATGGTTTCTAGAGTGTTGGCAGATATGCGTCTTCCTGGCTTGATGGTGTATCTTCTCAAGAGCATTAAAAGGCGAGTAATTTTAGAAAAGAAATAAACTGAAATAATAAATTAGCAAAAGACAATTGCTAAGTTGAAATGATCAGAGCTCTCTTTACCAATTGACTTTATAGTTTAATACAATGCGTAGACCCTCCATTTGCATTTTATTGAAACAAACCCTCCACTCGTCCAGAGCGTTATTTTTGTTGGGCTTTTCATTTTTCAAAGCAAACGTATATCTCATTACGACTATTTTTATGTTGGTGCTAGAAACGTGGTTAATGTTCATGGATTAATGATTGCAGAGTTTTGTGACCACCACATAATCCGAAATACTTTGTACGTTCCTCCAAGAAGGGTACTCATAGATGTCATAAAACACAATTAATTTATATTTGCCCATTCTTGTGTGTTTTGAAAATCCAATGACGTCGTGATAAAGAGTACTATAATGTACATATAAAATGCAGAGAGCGGAACGGGTCGCCAAGAATACATTCTGCGCTAAATGGAGAAAACTATGAACTGATAAAATGAGAATGCGATTAATGCAATGATGACAAGCAAGCTGGACAAGCATAACAATAATTATCTCCGGGTAAGGGAAACAAGGGGGACAAAGGAGAAACACAAATTTCCAAACACAGCTAAGTTACTGGAAGGATCGGGCGCGTTAAGTGGTGAAGCGCACACCAGCTCGGAGCACGTGGAGCGAAAGCTCAGCGTTGCACAACCCACGATTTTGGGCTCAAACTCCAGCCCATGCCAGTCTGGATCTGAATGAGCATCGTACCGGCGTACGGTCGTGTATCACTACTGCGTGGTGCACGTTAAAGACCCCAGGTTAGCGATTCTACCGCACTGGCTAAATTGCTTATCTACAACTGAGACACCAGACGCCCACTGAGGCAGACTAATTTCCGGCTGTAGAAACATACGCACAACAATTTGCTTTGCAGCTAAGTTACTGACGCGTAACTGATACAAATCTGCTTGGTCTTTGTATCGAAGCATGAGGCATGACCATTTATAATTTAGCGCTTTACCAACTGTGATAACCAGGAGATAGCTCACTCGGTAGATCTAATTAGGACCGCTCCACTGGAGAGTGAGACGTACCTGTTTCGATTCCAGTACCAGCTGCATTTTTTCAGTCGCTCACCAGGGACGCATTTCTGTCGCGAGATTTATGTTTGTCATTTGTCCTCCTTGTTCGACTTCCCTAGGGAAAATTAGAGTTGAAATAATAAAACTACAGAATGGAAAGACGACTGACAGTCTGCGCTATTGCTTGGATTTGCACACCCTCGTAATGCCTCCCTCCACTCCACATATATATCAGTTCCTAATGCCTCAAAGTTGCTCATCATGTATCAATGGCCACTCGCCCCTTTCTCGGATTTTAATCGTACCCGATAGTACAAAATAATACACTGGTGAGGATAACCCAAAAGGACTTGTAATAGTTCATACTGGACTGGGGAGTTCAACCGGTAATGCACAGCATTATAAATTTAATGTTTCATTAACACTGATGTTATGAGAGTAAAAATATAACGAATAATTGACATAACACTGGCACAGCATCGACCGCACCTCTCTAGGTTAGGCACCAAAAGTGATGCCAAGCACCTTCTGTGCGGTAATAATTAGCAGGACATCGCTACATGCACTATGATTGTAGTGATCAGGGTGTCGAACCGAAATTTTTATCGGTTCGGTTCCGGTTCGGGTTCACAGCTTTCGGTTCAGCTCCGGTTCAGTTCCGGGGAGCAAAAAATAACGGTTCGAACCGGTTTGAACCGGTTCGAACCGGTTTGAACCGCAAAACTGGGAATATATTTTCCGCGTTTCTTTGGCAATAGATCCTATTTCAACAGTGAAACGAGTATCTTATAGCTATTTATCATTCGTAGAATCCACTTTTATTTTCAGGTACACTGAAAATAAATTGCGTTATTTAATTTCGATGAAACAGTAAAAGAAACTAAAGTTGAGGCTTGGGCGAGTTAGTACATACTTCGGAATTAAAAACAGCGCGAAAAGACGAGGACCAGACAAGAAGTAACACGGACGCAGCGCTGCGTCCGTGTTACTTCTTTGTCTGGTCCTCGTCTTTTCGCGCTGTTTTTAATTTCGAAGTAAAAGAAAGCTAGATTAACATATATGACTCAACATCTTTTTTTTTACCTCAGTCGCATATATTTTATTTGAATCTTAAGGTTATCAGTTTGGTAGGTCGCCTAAAATACCCGTTAATGCTACAACTTTGCGTCGCAGTATTAAAAGCCTAATCCTGGTGTGCTCTTGAACCTAGGAATTAATTACAGTGCATAAAATCATGAAATGGGCACGTCCGCGCCATTTATATCCTGAAATGTCGTTTACAAAATACGTTTTACAATATATATGATGACGACGCAACTGAGCTAAAAGCAATAATATTTTCAAAATGCCAGGAAAGTTTTAGGACAAACCCTTTCAGTCTACCTTTTATAGAGACACTGAGCGGCAATCACAACGCTTGCTTTACTGACCAATATTGTTTACACTCAGCACCGTGATGTAGGCGAATAATCATGCAGAAAAGAGTGACCTTCGTATTCGGATCGGATCTGGCCCAAAATAGCGCGCACCGAAGTGAACATTTTCGACACAGCTTGGCGTTTGAGGTTTGTTCCTGTCAAGATGCCGGTCAATTCAATTTGCAAATAAACATCACCCTTGTTATTTTTATGTTTTTTGTTAAATAGAACAAAGTAATATTTTATACTCTGCTCGACATTACAACTACTTAATTGGTCACTTTCTGACGGTCTTAATGCGCAATCGTCATAGTTCCGCCACGCGCCACTGTGTACTTTGTTTTCGTCCAGCCCACGGACACATAAAATTCTTGTTCATCACATAAAAGGAGCAACAGACTTCTATATGTTTGAGAAGTTGAATATGCGTCAGGAACACATATGTTATTTAAATCATCTTCAAAATAAAACATTTGTTTAAGGTTCTCCCAATTATATCACTTATAGACGAGCCTATCGAGGACAAAAACGCCGGAAAAGATTTGCAGAGCATATATCAGATAATTTGGGGGTGCATTTACTTATGATGTATATCTTTAGGGTGATCGGCTCTTTATTTATGTTGTCAAGTCTTCAGGCAGCAATAAAATATTTTTTATTGTCATCAATAAATTTTACTCTATGAAGTTCACATAACCGCTTGAGACCGACACGGGAGGATGATACTCGAGAATACGCCATCTGTTGAGTCTGCAGAACGCGCTTTTTTGTTCGCTGTTCGGCAGTGTGAAACAACGGGTCGCGGGCTATGCCAAAAAGGACTGTGTGCTCACATTATAGATCTGAAGGCAAATACACGAAATGTGCAGAAAGAGAGATAATAAATGGTATTCTTCTAAATAATCCCATACAGGACGCCTTACTGCAAAAATAAATGTATAGAAATGCAGGTTTTAAACTAAACACATTTGACGGAACTCCGTCTGGTTGGGTCAAAAATTTGAGAAATACAGACCTTCATCAACCAAGTCCTAAACATTTAGGAGCCCGATGTTTCAATAGGTCGGGCTCAATAAGTCGACAGCCACTTAACCATCGGCGTATGTCAACGGACTAGGGCACGTGAAGAGCAAAAAAGTCCGAGGACACCTCAGCACTTCTTATGAGTTGTGAAGGCGAAATCATGAATGTCGTTCTTCTGCTCCCTTAGTTCGTCTGCGGCGTAGTGGCGTGGACGGCCCCGTTTCGTTGGCCGACGGCCGAGCGCGCGCTCTCGTGAGGTGGCCTCGCCGCGCTGAGCTCGGCCGTGCAACCTCTTCGGAATTTGCCCGAGCGGGCCGTGCGGCCAGGCTCGCTTTGCCGCACCTCTTACCGGCAGACGGGCCGTTGCGTGCGCTGCGCCGCCATGGAGAGGGCTTCTCTGGTGGCGTTTTTGGAACTACGCCGCACGAGAGCCAATGGGAGCCTCGTTCCTTGATGACACGCGCTAGCCAATGAGAACCTATCCATCAGATTTCTTCTACACGCGACATTGGGACGGGGCAAGGCGCCGTTTGGCGCGGCTTCAAAGCTGATGACGTCGGTTGGCTCCATGGGACAATTAATGCTTTAGCATGAAAAGTGAAGGAAGCAAACGACACACCGTAGATGGAAAAGAAGCTGCAGCTCTCCACGTGCAAATAGTCGCCCCTGATGAAAATACCGAACCGGTTTTGAAACGTCGGACTCCTAACTGCTCAGGACTTGGTTGGTTATCGTTCGTATTTCTCTAATAGAGATGCGTGCAGTGATGTTTCTAATTACACATAAATATCGCGAAGAACAGACAATATATTTCTAATTTAAATCACATTTGGACATCGGATTGCACGAGCTCGAAACTTCACAGAATACATTCTCGGGAGGCTAAAGTTATATTCGGTTTTTACGTGCACTTGTTTTGGGGCCTCATTTTACAACTCTTTGCTTTATCAGTCATGCGTGCTCTAACATTTTATTATGCTGCCGCATGTCATCGCGAGACTGTTTATATATATATGCACAACTTTACAATTTGGACATCCCCTTTTGCTATACGTCGTTTCAGCTTAAAGGGGCATTGCAAAGGGACGAAGGAAACCGAATGCTGCTTCGAAAGGCGTGCCTATCAGTGTCATACACGAGCGTCCAATGACGACATTGGTCTGAGCGTCAGATAATGACGACATAGAATTCTAAAGGAAGGACTGGCTGAATAGGTGCACGTGACCATTCTGATCCTCTCAAGCGCGTGATTCTCACTCAAATGTTTGCTTTGAAAGCTTGTAAATCGGTGGGGCGTTCACATCTTCATAACTAGATGTTCATTTCCAACATTTAGGAAGATGGCGCATGGTTGTTGCACGCTCTTGCCGTTTAGGTTCTCTATTGGTTCAGACCAAGGACGTCATCAACAAAAGAAATTGTGCTAAAAATTCTAAACTTATTTCACCTATTATGTTCAAAATACGTCAGATTTTTTCTTTATTTTATGTTTAATGTGTTGCTAGAGTCACACTCACTAGTTAGAGCGAACGCGATGCAAATTAAAAAATGACCAGAAACGCTTGAGCGATGCTACACGCGCGAGCATGTGGTCCTGACCAGTGCTTGCACTGCAGGAGCGCGCGTGCTTGGCAAGAAAGCTGAAAGCCCGGAGCTCGCTCTTTTAGCTTCTGCTACGCTCACGCTTAAAGTGAAACCGAGTATTGTGTTGAGAACATCACATTTAACCAGAAAACTTAACTGTTTAACATGGTTTGCACGTGACATCATCGCACTATATGCTAGTGGTCAGAAATTTCTTTTTGCTGAGAAAATCAAATCCCGTAGTGCACAATTATGCACGCTGCAGAAGGTTCGCGCTCAGTGCAATTCATGTATTCAGAAACAAAAATTATTCTTTCTTGGTGCGGCGTCGTGAGGAACGGCGCGAGCGTCTGGCACCACGAAAACGCGCTTTCTGGCAGGAGTGATTTTGCAAACGAAGTAGCTTTGCGGGATCACGCTGTCTGGTCTGCGCCCAAGATGCGAAGCAGAGGAACCTTTACAACACAGTATGTTTTTAACCCCCCCCTCCCTCCTCCTTTCTTTCATTTTACGATGCTCCTACAGAGAATAAATTTTATTTCTGAGGGACTCCCTCCTCCGTATGGGGGGTGCCAATTCGACAATTATATTTGTGTCATTTGTTAACAGTAATCCTCCATTCCTTTTATTTTGCACCAAAAAACTGTGAAGTTTAAACAAAACTGCGAGAATTTGAGCGGCTGCCTCTAAGGCCACTTGAATCTTTCTTTTCAGGTATCCCTGCCGTACACACTTGTAGTTTTATTTATCGTCAGATTAATAAGCCACATTTAGTCCTTTCAATCCTTCTATTCTCGGGGACAACTTTCATAATGACAGTTCAGTAACAACGAAAACATGTTTAGCTACCTCAATGATGTGTACATGTAAAATGGTTCATGCAACAATTTTTGTACTTTCAGTAAATACCACTAAGAGATAATCCCCGACGTTGATAGCTTCCAAAAACACCCATTAGTTTTTCTCTCCGCTCATTGGCAGACGCAGAAAAAATAAAGGAAAGAAATAGCTTTCCCCTCCTCAACTCGCTATTAGAACAAGCGGCGATGTGATCTGACGCTAATTGTATACCGCCAGTGTTACAGCTATTCTCATCTTTGATTGAACACGAGCCAACACGAATGTTTGGCGATGCTGATTTTCAAGGACCCGAGCACTCGACTCGGACTCATGACAATCGAGTACGTCACGATGTCACGTGACTGGCGGTGAGAAGTCGTGATGGCATGTGACGTCACGGTGTCAACAACGCTAGTACATCCATAGTCCGTTGCAACTCAAGAAGGTAGGGCGAGGGATAGGAAGGCCGGGGAGGAGGAAGCAGATGGAACGCTGGAGAGAGGAGGAGGTTTCCCCTCTCTTCTCCAGCGTTCCGTCTGCTTCTTCCTCCCCGGCCTTCCTTTCCCTCGCCCTATACCTTCTTGAGTTGCAACGGACTATAATAACGTACTCAATTTAAGTCGACTTGACGCGGTGAGTCACGCGACTACGTCACAAGGCCACGTGACGTGACGTTATTTGACAGCATATCTTGACACCATGACGTCACGTGACCACGTGACACACGATTAATCGTAGTGCCAATACAAAAGCGCCACGAAAACCCACAGTTTCTCATACATTGCAATTCAGTATATGACAATTTGATCACTACATAGAAATACAGCTGCCACTTTTTACTTCTCGAACACTCATTTTGTAATTTAAAAAAAAATTACCGTGAACCGTTTTGAACCGGTTACCGTTATATTTTTTTCCGGTTCAGTTCCGGTTCAGTTCCAAGATGGCGGCGAAGATTTCGGTTCGGTTCAGTTCCGGTTCGGCTAAAAATAACGGTTCGGTTCCGGTTTTCGGTTCGGTTCGGTTCCGGTTCGACACCCTGGTGGTGATTACGGAACCAAACGCTCCGTAAAAACTAGTGATTGGTCTAGCGCTGTGGTTCTGAACCATTGATGGTTCACGGACCCCTTATCAATTGGCAGATATGATGGAGGACCCCGTTCGTGGTGAGGGGAAAGAAATTATATGGGTTAATAATGACAATGATTTAATAAGTGGATATAACTAAGGGCTACTGTGAAGTTGCCTTCCCTCTTTGACATAGAAACGAGAAATGTCGCCCGAAAAGTATAAATGTTTCTTCCCTATTTGAATAAATACACACATTTTATTAGCGGGCTTGACTGGTGAAACAGGGCATCACGGACCCCTCGAGATTCTTTCGCATACGCCGAGATGGTTCCGCGGACCCTCATTTGAGAACCAGTAGTCTAGCCCTTCCTCTGGTTGAGTGTTGACGCATCTTTGTGTTTTTAGCGTGAATACAGCGCTCATGACAACTTATCATTAATCACTATTAGAAAAAATATTGCATATTGAATTAGTTGAGTTTGTCCAATACAATAGTGCTCGCAAATGTGTGGATAGCAAGATATTAGAAAAACAGATTCAAGAAACACAAGCCACACTATGTTTTCAGTGACACATTCTAAGTGTATTTCAGACCTGAAAAATATAAATGAATGTGTATATAAATGAGTTTATATTACACCGTACGAAACAATCCGTCGGAGTAGAAGATTTGCAGGATCTTCCTTTACACTTTTCGGATGTAAACTCAGTTCTATAAAGAAACCAGTGACCCGAGTATATTAAGACATCTTACAAAAGGTCTTTAGGTGGTGAATGTTCCCTTAAAAAAGTAAAGGAAAGCATTGCTATTTTGTGTGTGCAGATGGAAGAGAGAAGCAAAACGTAGCGTTGACGCTGCTCCTTTTTATATAGCACCACATGGTACAACTGATAGATAGGTTTTTATAGATTGACACACCTAAAGCGACTCAGATAATTTGAGTGTTTCCGGTTCGATATGTGGGTTGCAGCTTAAACCAAACTGTTTGAATCCCATTTCTGCAGTTGCATGAAAAATACCAGGTTTTTTTTTCTTCTTGACTTTAGTTCAAAAAGCGCATACTAAAGACATGCTAGTAACATAAAAACAATACCTACGGACGTGTTTGTGAGAAATGGAAATACATAAGGTGCAGTGGATTTTATGTACATTAAATCTTCACGCCTGTGTACAAGGCAAAAATTATTATTTACATAATTTTAAAAGGCCAAGAAAGTAACTTCAACAATTATTGAAATATGCTAAAAATTAACAAATGCATGTCTAATAGTTTATTTCGTCAGGAGTTTCCTTGTATGGTCGTATAACGATGATGGCAGTTAATGGGCGAGGAAAATAGCGAACGAGCAGATTATCTTCAGATGTTACATCTGAAGATAACTACTGCGAAGAAATTCTCGAGCCTCCGAGCATTTGATGACAATTTTTATTTCCTCATATACAAGATATAGGGGTCCTTTGTTTGCGGGATATATGTATTTGGAAAATCCGGCCGGAGGGGGGGGGGGGAATTGAGGGGAGGAATCGGGCGCTATTTTTCTACGTTGGTAATTGTCGAGCAATCCGTCTTTGGGGAAAAAACTGTTTGGCAGTTCGGTTTGTTCTGTTTATGTTTAGAAATACATATGCATACTTAACACTAAAGAGGTTGTTTTAGCTGAAGTAAGTTCAATATTTGTTATGCAACCAAAATATTAATGTAGACAAGACAACATTCTAACATGAAAGCCTTCTAACAGCACGCTTGGTCTTTCGATGTTTTATAAAGCTTCGTTGCTTATTTAATAATCTGTCTCAAGCATAGAGTTTTCCCATTTTCGGACATATCTGACTGGATAGAACAGTCTTTCAACTTCACAGCTGTTCTAATGCAGAAGTGCGTGTATTACAATTAGTTAAAAGTAACATATAAAAAAATAATGTTTTTTAGTGTAGTTAACATGAAGGTCTTCTATTTTTTTACGAGCCGTATTTTATTAAAAGAAGCAGTAGGTGTTGCCAGCAGAAGCTCTGAAGAATATCACGACTAGGCATTTCTAGAATGCATATCATCACAGTCTACCGACTAAAATATTATATCTTCACTTTGAGAATACATTGAACATGCATCTAATTTAGATTCGCTAGTGATTTATCAATTTGTTAGCTTGAGTGATTCACTCAATTCCGTAGCATTTTCTTTGAGTTATCCTTAACAGTGTATTAAAATAGTATTAGTGTGAATAAAAAGCTAAGTTCCTAAAGTGCGTAATATAGGATTAACATCCTCCTAAATTACATATTAGTATGTCCTTTACACCTGCTTAACTGCAAATTTTATTGTATGCCCTAACAGAGTTTCTTTGACACGCAAAAATGAATGATGAATTGGTATAGATTATATCCCATTTCAATGACCTTTATTCCTTCGTCTGATTGAGTGTCGTAAGAATACCAGAATATCTGCTGTTTAGAGTACTACTTTAAAGACACAAATCCGTGAACTTCAAATATGTTTGCAAATATATTTTCATAATCCAATTTAACTATATATGCCATAAAAAAACCTTTGGATCAGCATTTGAGCTTGTTGTAATAAAAATTAAAGAGGGGACCACAAAATATAGTGCATAATTTAAAAATGATCGAAGAAACGGACGGCACTCATTTCAAACTAGTAATTTTATATAAACATTTATTCGGTCAGATCTGCTGTTTTCTTTACTTTATCGACCGAAGACCCAGCAATGGGCGGTCTCTCAGGCGTATTCTAACGCATAAAATAAGATCCTTTGAATATATTCAGGCTACTCATACGTTGCACAAGGTTGGAAGCGGATTCCAATGCCTACTTCGTGAAAAGTTCAATCCAATATATCAAATCATATTTTATTAGTAACTCTTAAAGGTTGAGCAACATTTTAAACATATCCTAAGTCTACAGTGAAGGGCACCAACATTTCCAATGGTAACAGTGACTCCTCAGTATTGAAAAGATCCTCGCATATTATTAGTAACTATGCTGAAGTGAAAAGCAATGGATCCAATAATGTTCTAGTGGCTTCTTTGGGTTTTGAATAATAGGAAACCCATTGCATTTCATGAAAATTGGTATCATATATACAGAGTTGCGTATCAGTAACTGCCGAACGCAGGTATTGCAGGAACATGACACGAAATGGCAGACAGACAAGGTTCCCAACTGGAAACAGCATTTATTCAACTCGACACCTCTATTTATAGAAAAAAAGGGGAAAGGCGCTAGTGAAGTCTGAGGGAAAGGGTGGAAGCAGCAAGGACGGGTGAGAAATTTTGAGATTTTTGTGCGAGGGGATATACCCAGTGCCGACCGGTTCACGGATGTCACAGTATGGTATACTCACCTACTGATGACTGAGTGAGAGATTTAATATATTTTTAAGATAGACCTATGGAAGGCACACTTATGGAGTCACCTCTGCAGTGCATTGAAAACGACTCAATAATTTCAATTCCCTGTCTCGACTTCCGTCCAGCGAACTTTGTAGTCGTAGCGGAAGTCGCCGGAGGAGTGCCCCTATGCGGAGAGCAAGTCGTCTGCTTCTTGCGCAGCAGTTACGGTGACGTCAAAACTGACGCCAGATTCTGACTGGCTTTGATAGAAAGAATTATGGGTAGACCTCAATGCTAGATCGCCTTGAAGCTCTACTCACCATATTTTCAATTAGCCAATAAGAGGTCAGTGTTCTGACATCATCGCAATCCCTGTGCATGAAGCAGACAAACTTGAGCTCCGCATTCCCAAGGCATGTTTCACAATTAGGTGTTAACTTTGCACCATCGGTGTCGTCTGGGGTGTTATTTACCTCATATGTCGTGTTCTCGGAGACGTTCTTTGATGGCAGCACTCCGTTTATCCTACATCCATATACACCCCAATATGCAGGTGTATTAAAAGCACATTGCAACTTTATTGGAAGTGATGTACAGGTTATCTCAGGATGAACAATTGACGCCGAATATTGAGCATCGTTGGTGCTCCCCTTATTCACGTGTTGCGTCTCAGAGCAAATATTAGCATTGACAGCCTCAAATAATTACTTCAACTAAAAAGCCGGTTTCTTGAAAGAGGTAAAACAAAATTTCTTTTATGGTGGAAGCACTCTTTCTGTTCGCATACGCTTTCCAATATAGATTTTTACTCTGCATCAGGAATGTGTCCAGTTTGTAACCTCAGCTAACGAAATAGCTGGACGCATGTCCTTCTTTATTTCATTAAAATTATTATCTTGACTCCATTATAAAATGCCGATTCGTGGATTTAATACAATTTACAGAAAGTAAATACAGACATCTATTGTTTGATCAATTCTGCATAGGATCTTCCGGTATTTTTGACGTTGTTAGTCCTTTTTAGTTAGACATTTGTTTCATTAGGAAGCTTATCAAAATGACAAAAATGAAGTAAATAAAGATCGTTAAATCCTTGGTGACCTTGATTTCTGAAGTCGTATTATGCATGAAATGCATTATTTAAGGTATGATTGTTTAAAAATATTTAAAACTCATTAAACTGACATTTTATGGAGTGAAGAACAATACATTTTCAAATTCACCGGTATATTGAACAGGGAAACAAACTGTGTCGTAAATTCACGTGACATCCGGCTTTCTGCGAGATTCAGCCAAGAAAGGGAATCGGTGCATAGGTCACGTGACGTGAGGTTACGTGAGATCATATATCATGCTAAATTTAGCGGAAAACCTTGATTGGTGTATAGGCCACGTGATATCAGGTCACCTGACGTCAATTATATCGCTAAATTTAGCGGATAACCTGAAGTGTTATTTACATCAGGTGACATCAATTGACGTCACGTGACCTAAACACCAATTCCGTTTCCCCGCTAAATTTGGCGGGAAACGCGCAATCGAACGGATGGACGGACGGAGTACATTCCTGAATGGTGGTATCATTAAAAGTATTTCAAGCTTATAATACAACGGCAACAGTTTATTGTATGCGTATAATGTCTAAGTTAATGCGAATTCGGTTTCAGAGAAAAGTGTTCATTCCAGCTGTTTAATATGTCTACCTATTATATTTTTGTAGCTTGAACTTTCCCAAATCGAAGTTATGGCTTCGTTAGAAGTGTCTTTTAATATAATGTAACATATGTCAACCGCGATTGGTTATTCTTACCATTTTCTTAGCTTTGAGACATGCCCCAACGTGTGCAAGTACTTACTTGACCATAGCACTTGGACAACTGGAGTGTGTCTTGCTTGTTTAGTAAAAAATTCAAAATTATTTGTTTTTATTTTAGGCGCTAAATAAAAAGAACGTTTATACGTTTTCAAAATTTGAATGTATAGTGATTTGCTCTTTACTCCAATAGTGGACAAGCCTCTGCCAACGCCGAGTATGCAGACTGGATTTGGTATATTTAGTTTAAGATGGACAGATATGCTTGCAATTAGCTTTGTCCAACTAGAAGTTCAATGAAATTATATTCTAGACAGGTGAAATTTAGCAATAATCTGTCTTACTTTACTAGCTGTGTATATCCAGTTTCCACATCATTTTCTGTAAGATCTCAGACTGATTTTGTTCTTGGGGAGGGGGGAGGGGTTGGCATTAATTTTACATATTATGGTGGGTACATTTTATTTTCAATTACGAAGGCTTAAACGTGTGCTGTTACCTTCAAAAATACGTAACTACTGCTTTTGTGTTGTTTATATATTATATAAAAATATATCAAAAATATATTGGACCGATATAAGGCATGTTTCGGTAAGAAGGAACATACTTGTACCGACGTGAATGAGACATTTCACATCAATTGTGCCAAACGGGCCCCTCGCATTTGCCCTTTAGGTTAATATTTTATATCCTGTATTTGTCCATTTCTGCTAAATTATAAGATCGAACGAGCGATATCTCGAAATATATCATATTTCTTGGTAATTCCTTAACAGTTTAAATCAAAATTATCTGAATATATGCAGGCGGCTACAAGCTCTCTGACTCAACTGAAGTGCGTATTAGAATAACAACGCACATGAAATGGTTCCCAAGTGCGTCAGACGTGCGCGTGCCGCGCCATATCTCTTGTTTGTTTATTCTTTCTTGTTTCACATCTAGCTTGATTTTGAACATAACCTTTGTTCTGAATCACAAAGAGCAACGCTGTAAACTTTGTGAAATAATGTTTCAATGCGAGACTTAGATGTCAACTTGTCACCGCCAAAGAAGCAGTGTGTTGCTACAATAGCCAATGTGATAAAACACAAATAGACCTAAACTTTAAGTAGAAAGGTTGTTTTTGAACGACTGAAGCGCATATTCCTAGACATTGTATCGTTCGAAATCTCGAATTCAGACACTTGTGATAATGCATCTGCGTTTTGGGAGCTGGGCTGCTTGACATTAGAATCTTGAAGCTTGCTCATATTTCCATGCTGTTTGTCGGAAACGTATAGTCTGTGGTATGAGCTAAAGTACGTCTTACATATCTGTCTTATGTTTTTTAGTGAATTTACTGAATATTTTGTAATTGCGTCGAAGAAAGTTAATTATATTAATATAGTCGTGTTGAGGTGTGTATTCTGCTTCAACGATTTTAATATTCTCTCAAAAAGCATTTCTGAGGTCTAAGTAAGTATTTGGCTCAAAATATCACCTTTATAAAAGTAAACAAGCGACTGCGTTATTATTGTTTAAAACTTATTGCGTCAAAACAATTCCAACGTCAGCTTTTTGTGAAACGAAATTCTCAAAATCTAAATATATGATTTTGCTTCATACATGTATTAACCTTCCCAGTAAAACCACCTACATTTTATTATGTCTAATTCGACTGCTGGTTAAATTTCAGCACTCCAAAAATTTCAATGTCTTCTATCATTGAATGAATATTGATAAAATTTAAAAATATTGCATTATTAGTCACCTTGAATGTCGGAATACATTCAAGGTGACTGGAAAATAAATGTCACCATAACTTGAAAGCTAGTGAGTTATTCTGCACTATTAAATTAATGTCGTCAATAAATGGACGATGCAACTATATTAACTTCGAAAGAATTGGCAGTTTTAAGTTTTTACATTGTTTATCTTACGAAAAGAAATGGAGAAACCTCCTCATTCTTTTGAAATCTCGCGATTCGGTTGCGTAATAGCAAAGCAAATAACGGGAATATTTTGCGACTTGCAGCCACGCGGTGGCGGCCACGGGAACTAAGGTGAGACGCACAATGGGTATAATGCAATAGGTTGGCAAAATGTGTTACTATGTGCTGAATCTAAAGCCGAATTTTGATCAATATTGTCGTTTCCACGTGAGTGAATACGTTAAAAATCTTATGTCATTGACAAAGTTGTACTACATTCAGTTTTATTGGCGCCATCTGCAAGAGGGAAAAAACTATTCTTCCCCGGAGCCTCACCTCGTTGTGATACTACGTCATTCGAACTACCTTGCAGAACGACAAGCCCTTTGCACTCTCCCCTCTCCTCTCCCCTCTCCACAACGCTCAGAGTCTTGTGCCAACCTTCAAGGTCGCCATGTGAATCGCAAGCAGAGGCCGCGCGCGATGAAGGCTCTGAAAGAGATCCCAACCGGATACTATCTATACCCTTTGCGCTTCACCGCGCACGTGACTCGGAAGGAGGTGTAAGACTTGAGGGTGGTTTGGAGGCGCCCAGAACGTCAATTGCTTTATTGTTTTTCTAAAGAACTGACGCGCGTAGGCAATTTTTTTTTCAGTTCTCTAATCCATACACAACACGGGTCATTTAATGTCCAGTCAATGCTGGAGCATCCAGGAGAGTTCGCATTCCATAATGTTGAACTTTCCCGATTGAAAAAGTCAGTGCAATATGTTGACCAGTGTTTTGGGCGCCGTGGGACCCGGGGAGGCAGGAAGCTAGTCCTGAGGAGGGGGAAGGAGGAGAGCTTTATTCGGTTTCCAAGTGTTGCTTGAACCAGGTCCAGCACCCTGGCTCCCGTCTCGTCTCTTCTTTCTTTCGTCGTCAGTTCTTTTTTTTTCTGAGTACCAATCACTGCACACCACGGGTAACAACAAAAAAACAGACGGGGTTATCGGTATCATTTGTGTATGACTTTAACTCAATTACTGAGTTGTTAGCATACTAAAAAAAGCAATATAAAATGTTTCACCCTTCTCATTGCGTCTATTAAAAGCTTATCGAAGATTCCGACATACCCGTTTTTCTGCTATTTGGAGCAAACAGCAGAGCGTGCCTTTGGACGTGCGGCAGCTAACAGCGAGTGATCTCTTCTCACGTGACATTCAGACGTCGGAAAATCAGTCCGCCTTTGGCCGGCTTCTCTCGCCGCGCGGGAACCAATCACACACAATTGTCTGTTACACGTCCCAAGGTCCTCTATGCGTTCCGCAAAAGAAAAAAAAAGAAGTTTTGCTTTTGCTTTTGTTTTTGTAGGCACATTAGATGCGCCAAAATCTAATCTTTTTTTGTTTAGAATCCTTTAATTTCGTAGTTTGAGTTCGCTTTCGAATATGTATGCAGAATATAATTCTAAAGGAAATTCCAAAATTATAGTTTATTTAAAAAGCCTCGGAAATCAAGTTTGGTTAGAAATAAACAACACCAAAAATAATAGGACCAGGTTTTGTGGTGTGCAGGGTTGTTTAGGATTCACAAAGTTTACGATTAAGATACGGAAGGCGGAATTCGAAGCCATGTGCGTCATATCGTATTTCGTTTCAACAAATCGTTTCACCATGAATCAGAAAGCTGTCTAAAGTGATGCACATGAATATTTTCGACTCACACTAAAGCCCAATGACAAGACACACTTACTGAGCCATATTGGCTTAGCGCGTGAGAGCACGTGCATACAACGATGACACGCACCCTGGCCTCGCGCTCTTTATATTGCTTGGTTGGCCCGTCCGCCAAATAACATCGGTTGATCTCTAACCGAAAAAAGTAAGGTATAATATTTTACTCTACTTCAAAACCGTATTTTATTATATTATAATAGAATGAAGGAATAAGGTGTCAAAATCGGTAAGAGACACCGACACACCCTCTAAAAATGTGTGCTTTTTTTGCCAGGCGATTTATTATGATGTCAGAAGGCTACCCAATCAATTTGTTTTGCTACAGCGTTGCATAAATTAAAAAAAGGTAAAAAGGTTCCCCATTTTTTCCTAATGTGAGTTGCTCCCATTCGTTTTATGTCAACATGTGTAGCCCTTTTTTTACAAAAGATCACGAGTCGTTCCACTTTGTGAAGTTAGTTGACCAGCGAGGCTGCTTAGCACGTGACACAGGCGTGAGACAGAATTTTGAACAAAGGTACGAACACAATTATTATCTCCATCGGTGGTTATCGAGACGAAATGATACGCACACACAATTATTTTATGCGTTCTCCACCCCGCGATGTTCGTCGTGTTGTCTGGTTTGCCCATGCGCTTAGCATTTTGTGTACGATCGTCATCTAGTGATGTTTGCCGCCCACCGTCGCCGCTGACATTCTCGGTGCCGTTCAGTGTTCTACACGTTGCTTAAAAAGTGAACAAAAGATCGTTCCCCGTTACGTCTGGTTTTCGGAACGCGTTCCGGTTCCAAGTTTCCCATCTGATAAAGGAACTCGTTCTCCTTTCAGTTAAAAGACACTGAACGTATCGGTGCATATTCGCTACATTTGTGTTTTTTCGATTACCGTAATTAATTAGATCGATTAAGATAGGTTTTTTTATCTATCGCAGTAAGTGGGAACATACAAATTTGAATGCCGTGACGGAAGGGCAACAGGAGGAGAAAACAAGCGGAACCAGGGCTTCATTTTTTATGTAGTCACCTTTAAAATTATCTAGCTTTTAACCAAATTCATGTTTGTGGTGGGCGATTCAGACAAGCTAAATGTACTGCTACCCCGCATTGCACGACCGTTTTAAAGGAACCTCACACGTTTCAACCTATCAAGGTCTGTTGTTGGAACTCAAAACAGTTGTTTCTCGATGTTGCTGTCCGCAAGACGAGCAAGTGAGGAAGAGGGTAGGGCTTTTGGAAGGTCAGTCTTGAAACGTACAAGTCCTTCTTCGAGAAGAGAAGAAGAAGAGAAGAGGAAACAAAGGCTAACTTTTTTAATCTTTTAAGTGACCAATATTCGGGATACAAGGGTTGGTTCAATGTCTGGTAACCTTTATTTTTAGTAACACTTTGTCTCTTTGTGTAAGTTCAGTGATGGCTGTAGTCGTCCTTAGATTTCTGGGTGTATGAAGATTCGTGGAAGCAAAGAAAGTGGCCGAGTTTAAAACGTTCCTGTTTTGCTGTCTTTTCGATTGTCTAAACTGTTTTGTATTTCGTACCGCAGTCTCGCGCGCTGACAAAAATAATCAATGTCCTCCTGACTGTTACCAAGCGAGGACCCTACAAAATAAACCCTGAGATAAGTAACTAAAAAGTTAACTAGACCCTGCCCTTTGTAAACGTATTGTAATTTATAATTTTAGAATTTTCTTCTTAGAAATAAAATAAAAATTACGCCGCAGGATGAAAAAAGTAACGCCGTTCCTTTTTTGTTTTAGTAAAAGATGTAACGAATTCCCGTTACAGTTCCCCCAATGCACAAAGTAACGGCGGCGTTCTTTTCGTTTCCTCCTAAAGGGAACTCGTTCCAGGAATGCCGTTCCGTACAACACTGGTGCCCATCCACCGTTGCTCTTCGTAAGCGCATTGCTGTTCTTGAGTCCGGAATATACGCGGCCTCTCCATTGCGATGGGAGAAGTGAAATAAAACTATTGCTAAATAGACCATTTGCTGTCTTACCCAAGCATCAAGGAGAATGCAGGAATTGGTGTCACGCGCCATGTGCGCCTTTTCTGTATAAAAGATTTAAAGTAAATAACCAAAAGAAAGCATTGACGAACGCGCGTGCAAGATGCCATTTGTTTTAGGTTTTTGCTTTGAAAATTACTACTGCTGAGGCCAGCACGTGCGGCGCGCGGAACACAATCCCTGCATTCTCCTTGATCCTGGGTAAGACAGCAATAGGTATATTACTGAAGCATCAAAGAATGCAGGGAATGGTTTTCCACGCGCCGCACGTGCCGGCGTCTGCAGCAGTAACTGCGCTAAAGCAAAAATCTTAAATAAATGGCATCCTCCACGCACGGTCGTCAATGCTTTATTTTTGTTATATACTTCAAATTTTTTGTACGAGGAAGGCGTGCACGTGCGGCGCGTACTGTGGCGCGAGCGTAGAGGTTTTGTTCACGTACTCAAAAATACGGGGAACTCCAGTCAAAACAGCTTCGCTGAAATCTATTATTTGAAGTTTGTGAACTCTTTCTGATAATGCTAATAGGTGTTAAATGAACCAGGATAAATCTAAGAATAAGAAAACGTTCAATAGTACTGCCTTTTAACCCGAAGTACGATATAAATCGCCGAGATAGCGATCACTCCTGTACAGAACAGAAGCTTGGCAGGGGTGTCCTAATTGCGGCTGAATGTTCCCTTGTCTCGCATCGAAGGTTTGACCTCGAATCCTATTCCCAATGTGTTTGGATAGAAATTAAGTCCAGTGCTGGCTTCAATTACCTAATAGGTACCTATTATTTTCCACCCTTTCAAACAAGACAGTTTCTATTGAGCATTTTGATACAATTAGTAAGCAAATTTATTTAGAAAAGTGTTGTGTGCAAATCTATGGCGATTTTATTGTACCAGGTGGTGACCGGTTTGTGGAAACTGTAAACTTCAGTACGATTACATGTACCTAGGCGTATTCTTTGTTATCTTTGATAAACGTCTGTGGTCCTTACAAGACAATATGATCGAAAATGAGGCTGGAAATGTTCTTTATCTTGTTCTTTGTAGCATTCCAGTTTTCAGTCTAAAGCTTGCTGTGAATCCATTGGTTCATATTGATGGTTTCCATACACCTCTTACTTTCCAGGTTTCTCTCCCGCACAAGCCGAGAGTTCCGTGTGACTCATCAGACTACTGGTTTTCTAAATGTGATTATTTATGTCTTTATAGACTTATTATAACATTTCGACTGGGGTTGTGCTCTTTCTATGTCAAATGCTGATCATGCTACCGAGACGCTTACCACAGTCATAAAAAAGTGCTATCGACTAAGTTATTCTTAAATGCTACAACAAGCCGTCGATATTCCCGAGTTGGTTTTCTAGAGAATTAGGGCTTAACGTAAAGAAAACAAGATAATTTTCACCGAGTTTATAAAAAGGCCGGTTCTGATCTTTCGCACACCAAATTTAGCATATATGATTACTTAGTAAAAAGAAACAACAACAAAAAAACTTCAAGTCGTGATAAACGTCTACATCATGACAGCATAGAAAACTGTGCAAATCGTCGACTGAAAATGTTTTGGAAGTTTGTAAAACGGCATACACATGAGGCTAGTCGTACTATCTGCCTACGTGATGGGTCACATAATGATCCTTATGTGACCTATTATGTAGGCAGATAGAGCTGAGGTTGCAAATATGCTCGCGGATTATGTTAAAAGTTGTTTTTCTGTCGGTAAACAATCTTTTCAGTCTGGTGATAAGTTTCACATACTGCCATGACCTTTTCTCTTCTGTGCGTGTTGATTCAGTTGAAATCGCCGAAGTTATTTGAAAGCTGAAACCGAAGTTTTCCAGTGGCGCTGATGGGATACCAAGTTTTATTATCAAAGGATGCAGTGAACTGTTCGTTCCCATTTCATAGCATATCTTCAATCTTTCCCTCTTGGTTCGAGAACATTTCCGTCTCTTTGAAAAAGATCGGTGGTCGTTCCGGTTCTAAAAAACAGCGATCCGTCCCTTGTTACATATTATCGTCCAATTTACTTGCTTTGTGGCTTTTCGAAAGTTTTCGAGCTAGTCATTCGTATGAGACTGCTTTTTAATTTCTGTCAGAAAATAACCTCGTTACAGCATGGTTTTTGAGTGGTAGGTCAGTCTAGAATAATTTATGTACATTTTCAGACTTTTCTGCGCCAGTTGTGGCTAATAGAGAACAAGTCGACTCAATATATTTTGATATGTCTGAAGCGATCCACAAAGTGAGACATAAATTACTCTTGCGTAAACTGTCTTCATATGAAGTGTGTCTTGAATTATGCGAATGGTTTGACAGCTATTTGTCATTGCGTTCAAACACTGTTCGAGTTGGTGACTGTTTCTCTGAAAAATTATTTTCGACGTCCGGTGTTCCGCAGGGATCAATACTGGGCCCTATTTTGTTCTTGATCTTTATAAATGATATAGTATGCTGCGTAAATAGTTCTGAACTACATCATTTTGCTAATTACCTTAAGTTGTTCAAAAGTGATGTTTGGCTGACACGTCGGTCCTCCCTTTTTATCTTGATGGCATAAACTTCCAAAATTTTCTCTGGCCATTTGACCCGCCCCTTCCGATGATTGTTACGTTATCAAAGTAAGGGAAACACTGACAATTTGCGCAGTGTAGAGGAAAGTCGACCACCGTAGTCGATCGGAGGTTCCAGGCACGCTCTTTCATTCTCGTGTTCACACATCTTCCTGTTTAGCCGATGTACTCACGTCCAACAGTCAGCAGTATCTTTAAAAAACACCTACAGCACTTTCTACATATTTCTTTCTACGTTTTACTGCACATCCGTACTTATTGCCGTTCTTGTTTGCAACTCTATGTCACAGTTGTGCCAACTTCGAAGGTGCACGAAAACACCACTGGGTACATCATACCTAGCTGCTACTATCTAAATGTTTTGTGAGACCTTATGTATCTATGGACATACCAGTGGTCTTCTATTGGGCCATTCTTTTTGCACTTGAGGGCCTCCCTTTAACTTTTTGATCAACGTTTCCGCCTCAGGACACGAAACACCTATTGGAAATTCCACCGACCAGAGCCTTTCCACCTGCCCGCAGAAACTTTCCGACATCAAATGGTGGCACGACTTATCCAGAGCAGCCCGCAGACAAGAAGAAGCAATACTCATTTTAACCAACTTCGAGTCTGACGATTCAAACGGAGCGATACTGTTTTTCGAACGCGGCTAATAGGACCAATAAACGTGTCCACTATTGAATTTTAACTTCACATCTAAAAAGTGTACGTCACGCCCATAGTGTTGCTAACGCCATTGTGTTTGCTCTTCACCCAAATTTCCTGGAAGCTACTCCGTGACACTCGTAAGTTTGATAGAAGGAGTATTGCTTCCTCAAGTCTGCGGGCTGCTCTGATTAAGTCGTATTACCATTTCATGTCTGAAAGATTCGGCAGGCAGGTAGATAGGCTAAGATAGGCGGGATTTCTAATAGGTGTTTGGTTGCCCATGGCGGAAACGTTGACCAAGAAGCTAAAGAGAGGCCTCAAGAGCAAAACGAAAGGCCCAATGGCGGACCACTGGTATTTCCATACATTAATGAAGTCTCACAAAACATTAGGAAAGTAGAAGTTAGGTATGATGTACCCATGGTGTTTTCAGCACCGTCGAAGTTGGCACATCTGCAGACTCAGAGTTGCAAACAAGAACGGCAATAAGTACGCATGTGCAGGAAAAGTTAAAAAATATACGTAGAATGTGCTGTACGTCTTGTGTATATGATACCGCTGACTCGTGGACGAACGTACATTGGCCAAACAGAAAGATGTGTCAACACGACAATGAGAGAGCATGACTGGACCCTTTCATGGACCACTGGGGGCCACCTTCCTCTACACTGCGCAGCTTTTGAGTGTTGCCCTGACTTTGATAACGTAGCTATCGTGGAAAGGGGCAGAGATCAGATGGCCAGAGATATTCTGGAATTTTACGCCATAAAAATAGAAGGGGAGGACGAATGTGTCAGACAAACATCGCTCCATTTGCATTACAAGGAGATTGCCTTATTTGACACGTGCTAGTTGACAGACACCGTGTGTTTCTTTTTTGCAGCTTTTAGTGTTTTGCATTTTTACATCAAATATTTCAGTTGAGAGTCAGCGCTCGTCTTTTTTTCGTCTACTTCCTCTGTGTACTCATCTTTTGCGCACTGTGTTACAATTTTGATGAATGATACAAAACGTAAATAAAGCTTGCAAGACTGTGGACAAAGTTCTCTTATTCACAATTTTTTTATCGTGTTGAAAATGGGGTTTCTGTTCTGTGCGTTTGTGGATTATTATTACCAGAATAAAACATGGGTATCTCAATTCCCGTAGAATATCAGCCTCTCCTCAAGCAAGTCATGCGAATATTTCTGTCGTTAATTAACTTTGGCATGATGTGACTAAATATTTTACGAGCACAAAAGAGAAGGACCAAAGTCGCATTTAGGTTTTTCAAGATTGGATGGGTGGACGGTTTGAACGGTTGCTATATTATCCATCAAATGTTGCAATGAACGTCCTTTGCAGAGAACTCGGCTTACGTAGCCCCTTGCACAACTCAGTAACTAACGTTTTATTATTTGTTGCCTCCAAGACCTAGAAGATCATACTTTCAACACTAATCATAATGTAGCACATGATACTGTAATGCGGATAAATTAAGAAACTTTTAGGTTAAGAAAATAAAACAGTAAGAGTACGCCGGTTTAGGTGTTTCCTGATGATTATATAATCACCAGTTCGCCTGCAGACTCACTGTTATTTCGTAGTTTGAACATGTCCTAACTTTTAGAATCAAAATACGATGAAGCAGTCGTGAACAAAAAAACAGAGCAATGGGGTTGGAAAACAGAGTCTGGCGGTATCAAGATCGATCCACATATGTTTCACGATTGTATTTTAGAAAAATATATTGCATTCATATATTTGTATAGCGATATGTTCTTGTGTGTATTTTGTATTCCTGTAAATATATCCATTTTGGAAAACTTCCTGGAATCAAGATCATATCAGGGATAGATGTAGAAAGTTACCATTTTCAAAAGCTGTGTCTTTAGCTCGAAGCAAAAATGGGAATGTTGAAATTCTACACTGAGTACACGTCTCTTGGCTTGCAATTATCGCGAGATTGACATAGACATTTTTTTCTGTTCCAATAATACGCTAGCTTGTGCACCCAACCAGTTCCATAGAGTATGAGGACGTTTGAAATTCGATTCTTGAAAAAATGAATTTCATTATCTATATTTTTATAACTGGTATTTCTGTGCTTGTGCTTTATAATCTTGGTATATGCTGTTTCAAACGATTTTTTGATACGTATCGTGATATCTTTAAATAATGAATGAGAGAATTGGCTAAAGGAATTGCTGTATCTCGTGATACATATTTCCTGCTAAATTTAGTGTGGAAATTGAAGTAGTGTGTCACTCTACCGAAAGAGAGGGAGGGAAAGAAAGAAGAAAGCTGGGAAGAGGGGATTGCTGTGTAACGTGACGTATATCTTCCAGCTAAAGTAAGCGGAAAAATTAATTGGTGTATAGGTTACATGACATTATGTAACGTAACGCCAATTTATTCCGCTAAGGTATGGAGGGAAACATAATTGGTGATCAAGTCAGGTGACGTCACGTCGATTTACACCTGCTAATGTTTGCAGGAAACAATTGAAGCTCAAGTGAAGTGACGTAATTTATCTGCTATATTTAGCCGGAAAACGTAAGACGTATACACCTCATGTGACGACCATTTCCCTGCTAATCTTAACAGGGAAACTATAGTGCTTTTTATATATGAAGACTTACATTTTCCGGTTACATTTAGCAGGAAACCTGAGTTGAGATACAGGACATGCAACGTCAATTTCCCCGCTTGGGGTGCAGGTCACGTAACTTCAGCTCATATGGAGTTAAGTTCCCCACTAAATTATACGGAAAATCCAAGGATGGACGGACGGACGGACTATATTTTGGCATTGAGGTTCGGTTGAAAATCAGTTCATTCTTTAAGACACCGATAATTACCTCTTTGCATATATTACGATAGCTCCTGTAAACTGATAACATCAATTGGGTTTTATTACCGCTGATCTAGAACTGTTTTACGAAGGATGCGTTGTACCTCGTAATCTCCTTCATGCGATACTTGCAAACTCGCAGCAAATGTGAAACTATAAAATCGGAGAAAAAAATGCGTGCTGTAAATGCTGCCTATCCTGTAGGTTGTAGAAAAACAAGAAAATATATCTAACCTTGCTCTTTGTATTTAATGTCATAGCAAACATGTATGAAAACACTGATATATGTCTTTTTTAACCGTCTAGCAAAAGTTTGATCTGAGTAGAAGAATTGGTTTTAACACGTATTCCATGCTTAGCTTTCGTGCTATATATAAAAATAAGTGTAAAAACAAATTAAAAAAAAACTTTATGCATATTGTTTATGTATTATGGCGGTTTATCAAGGCGGCAATGCATTGTTGCAGTACTCTTGTCTATAGGCAATTAGACGTCCACATCTATATTTTGCCTTGAAATTAAGCTCCCCGATTTAGCCAGCGTTCTTCAGATCAGTTGAGCTAATACAGTATAGGAAACAACATTGAACCGAGTACAAAACCGAATAAAACTGGAACAAGTAATTAGGCCACACAAGCCTATCTGTACTATCTTGAAATTATTACATGTGTTCTCTCTTCCAAAAGCACTTTCATTGGTATGAGTTGAGAGTCGCCTAGATATTTTTAAATAAATATGTTATTTCACCGCGTTAGAACACTGCGAAGAAGGATCAATATTTTCCTAATGCGAAATTCTACACAGAAATATAAATGTTTAACTCGCATCCAAAAGTCTTTCCGAGGCTTTCATGTCTCACCACTCCTCGCCCAGCTCATTTCTGACATGCTTATCCAGGAGCGTCCAGATGATTACTGTGGTCCCAGCAGGGGACGTGGTCCACTCTTTCAAGCTCCCGGACCTTGTCATGTATCGAAATGCTTACAGTGTTGCACACTTTCTGGCCACTACTTTGGGGCAGTCAAAGAGCTGATGTGCAGTACTGGGGTACTGGCCGGGAGTACTACATTGTGTTGTGGCTTCTGTGCCGCTAATGTAGGGTTTCATGCGCTTTGGGATGTGTGAAATCATCTGAGTGTTGGTTGCGATAGAGTCTTTGCTCTTTAATATGTAAATTTAGCTCTTTGGTAAGGTCTTGTGAATGTAAGGGGTTTTGGGATGGGGACCATGGAATGCGAATGCTGGATTAGGTTTTACGTAAGCGAGCACTTCCGCGAACTCTTTCCCTATATGCACTTGTGCCCTGGGCACTCAGGTTGGACAATTACATGTACGTTTGAAAAGCTCACGGAAGCGACATATCCGCGTCTAATTTGTGGAGGCAATTGCCTCCAGTAATCAGACGCCGATACGCAACTTACGTGACCATTTAAAATGTACTTGTAAATGACGAACCTAAGTGCCTGGTATCTTCTCTACAGTTACCGGGGTGTTGGTGTGATTGGTCATGTTGTCAGGCAAAATAAAGGTAATGTAAGATACCAGGCTGTTCTTTTTTTGCTTCTGAAGTTGTGTACGGCACCATGGCTGCCTCTTCTGACTACGACGCCCCTTCGGCGGCGTGGTCTCTGATAGCCTCTGGTATGACTACGATTTCTAAATGGGTGGCCGATGTACGTCGTTCTGGCTCTACGTAGTACGTGTCATGACCAATAAAACCCCGGTAATTTTAGTAAAAATGTATGGCGAATCGTAAGACTATTGTTTGCATATGTGAATCGCTCAAGCATTAAAACCGTTTCGAGATATTTTGAGATTCCAGGCCCCAGATGACTACGTTCTCGGTGGTGTGAATCACATAGTTTCACACGTACGATGTGTGGACTTGATAGTTGTTACTACAATCAACCAATACTACTGCTAATCGGGATGAAAATCCTGGCGATCTTCCAGAGCCTTGTATACTCTCGAGCTTCACTCCATCAGTGCGCACAGGTGGCATAGGTTTTCCTAACCTACCTCACCCCTACTCACCTGCTCCTCTGGACACCTGACCTCCCCGTTAACCAATCAGCGTCGAGTGTTACACTCCTCCTTTGCCACCCGTTAGACTTCAACATCTAAATGCTAATTTACAACACAATATATCTTGCGCGCCTCAGCTACTAATATTTAAAAAATGCAGTACACACACAAAAAAGTGAAGAAATTGAGCGGAAAACGAGACGGAATCAAACGAAACAAGAAATTAGGCAACGCAAGCCTAACTGGTACACTTCTGAAACTATTACATGTTTTGCGTTATAAAACACTTGACGGCTTATTTATACGAGCTGAGAGTTACGTGGATTTTTAAAAATATGTTATATTTTGTTAGATCACTGTGAAGAGAGATCTCTAATTTCCCGCATGCAAAAATCTAGAGATAGAACAAACACTTTGCTAGGACCCGAGAATACGTCCTGCGCCTTCATGTCTCACCACTCAACGCCCAGCAACTTTCTGTTATACTGAACCAAGGGGCGTCCAGCAGATTACTTTGGTCCTGGCAGGGGCAGGGTCTACTCTCTACTGCTCCCGGACCTCAGCATGCCTCGAAGTGCTTGTATTGTTACAGAATTTCTAGCCACTGCGTTAAAAGAGTCCCAGAGCTGATGTGACTTAGTGGGTTACTGTCTGGGGTACAACAATCTGTAGTGAATTGTGCGCCACTAAAGTGCGGTTTAATATGCTCAGTCATAGGATTTTCAATCATCGCCCCGTGGGCTACAGTAGAGTATTTGCTGTTCAATATAAAAATGGTCTCCTTGGTAAGGTCCTATGATATTTGGTGTTTATGGAATGAGGGTGTGGGATACGAAGGAGAGATTAAAGTTAACTCGGGCGAGCTCTTTCCCTTTCATGTACCTGGGCATTGGTATTCCCTATGTAATTACCGTGATGCTGGTGTGGTTGATCATGTCGTTTTTTTTTCTTGGGAAGTTGCGTATGGGCGCGTGGCTGTATGTTCAACTATGACGTCCCCTTCGACTGCTTTGTCTCTGATAGCCTCAGCTACCAATATTATTTCTTTAGTGATAAAATATATGCAGTCTGTCTGGCTCTATTGTGTATATCAAACGACCAATAAAGGCGAGGAATTTCAGAAAACAAATGCTGACCTATCGAATAAATGAGCAAAAGACAGCGTTACTATGTTTAAATGATCAGAGCTAAGTTTACCGATTGGTATTGTAGTTAAATACAATGCGTGAACCCGCTATTTGCATTTTGTTGAAACAAGCACTACACTCGTCCTCAGCGTTATTGTTGTTGTGTTATTAATATTTCAAAGCAAACGTATATCTCATTATGACAATTTTTATGTTGGTGCTTGAAACATGAATAAAGTTCACGAAGTAATGATTGCAGATTATTGTGAACAGCACATAATCTCAAAACCTTAGCCGGAGTTTCCAACAAGAGTAGTAATAAATGTCATTAGACACATTTAATATATAATTGCCCATTCTGGTGTGTTTTGAAAAATCAATAACATGTAATAGAGTGCACTATGTTGTACAAATGAAATGCAGACAGCGGAACGGGTTAGAAAAAATACATTCTGTGCTAACTGGATGAAACTACGAACTGATAAAACGAGAAAGCCTTTAATCCAAAGGTTCAAGCATGCTCGACAGGATATAACGATAATAATCCCGGCAGAGGGGGAACAAAGGGAACAAAGAAAAACACTAATTTTCAAACACAACTAATGGTGAATTCCACTCGTAGATCCGGAGCGCTTTCCAAAATCCGCGAGGGAGGCAAAATTCCGCTCCGTGGGACACGCTCCGAATCGACGAGCGGAAGATGAACTCGCCTTTTTGGAGCGACCCCTCCCCCGCTCCCCCTCGGCCGTTCAAAATGGCCGCTGCTCGAACTTGACGAGCCCCCAACGCTTAGCCGACTGATCTTTCCGACGATCAGTGACAACTGTCACTGCTTAGCTGCAGAAATAACACACGACACAGGACGGGCGAAAATATCCACACCACGGAGCCCATGTCACAAATAACGAGGAAGACGTCCGCATTCGGCACCGTCACATACCTTTCGGCCGCCTCCAAGCGGCGGGGCACGCACAGCGATTGCCATCGGTGGAGTTCAAATTGCTGGTACGACTTTAATAAACACAGAGGTAACAAACCATCACTGGCACGGTCGTTGCCTAATCTGTTCTTGCTTTATTGCACGAGAAAACGCCGGTGGCATGCAGCGTAAAAAAGTAAACAATCAGTGGCGGCAAAATGAACAGGCCTAACCTTGCGTCTGCCTCCTTCCGATTTTCTGCCGTTCTTTTTCTCGTTCTTCCTCTCACGATCACAGATGTCAGCGCTTCCGATTTGTCACGCTCCTGTCCCGGCTTTCAACGCGAGGTAGAAGCGTTCGAGCCGTCACAATCCCGCGTAAACAACCGACGCATCCGAGAAGACCCAGCTCGACCGACTCGACTCCGTCCCTTCGTCGACGGCGCGGCCAGCGCGGCCGGTCGCCGGCAACGCCTCGTCGCGCATGCGCCACCGTCGTGGAGGGGAAATGACGTAGCGCGCTCTGTGGCGCTCTGTCAACTTCCGTGTAGATCTCTGAAATCCCGCAGATCAAGTTCGGCGGAGTTGGAGGCGCTCCACGGGGCGGTAGCTGCCAGAGATCTACGAGCGGAAGATGACCAAGTCGAGCCAGATCTGCGAGCGGAATATGCGCGCTCAAAATGGAGCGCTTTTGGAGCGCTCGAGATCTGCGAGCGGAATTCACCATAAGTTACTAGGGCACAAATTAAAAAAGGTCAGCAAGGCCCTGGAATCCAAGCAGGACCTCTATTTTCAATGTAGCGCTCTACATATCTGAACTAACCAGGAGATAGCTCACTTGGTAGAGCTAACGAGAAGCGCTCCAGTGAAGAGGAGACATACCAGGTTCGATACCAGGACCAGGTAATTTTTTTCAGTCGCGTACGAGAGACTTATTTTTTGTCGCGACAATTGTGTTTTTCCTGTCACGCTTTGCTCTCACTTTCGCGGGATTATTATTGTTGTTCTGATAAAACTACGGAATGGAAAGAAGACTGGCAGGTGCACGAAGACTCTGATTTGCGCCACCTCAAGCCCCTCTCTTCATCCGAAGATATATCAGTCTCAAGTTGCCTCTGAGTTGCGCGCCAGGTATTAATTGCCACCGCTTTGTTTTTCGAATTTTATTCGTCCCTAGTATAGTACAAAACAATACAGCAGGTGAGCGTAACCAAATTGGACTTGTAATAATTTATATTGAACGGGGATTGAGAACCAATAACGCACATTATAAATTTTATTTCTTATACACATTGATTTTATGCAGGGTGTCGAACCGGAACCGAACCGAACCGAAAACCGGAACAGAACCGTTATTTTTAGCCGAACCGGAACTGAACCGAACCGAAATCTTCGCCGCCATCTTGGAACTGAACCGGAACCGAACCGAAAAAAATATAACGGTAACCGGTTCAAAACGGTTCAAGGTAATTTTTTTCTTTTTTGTTAGTATCACAAAATGAACATATGGGAATGAAAAATTGGCGGCTGTATTTCTATCTATTGATCAAATCGTCATATACTAAATTGCAATGTTCGGCAAATTTTGTGTTTTCGTGGCGCTTTTGTATTAACATTATGATTAACCATGTGTCACGTTGTCACGTGACGTCATGGTGTCATTACATGCTGTCAAGTAATATCACGTGACCCCGTGACGTCACGTGACTCACTGCGTCAAATCGGTTTAATTTGAGGAAGTCACTAGATGTATTAAACTTGTTGACAGCGTGACGGAACATGACATCACGATTTTGCACCGAGAGTCACGTGATACCGTGACGTAAGCGATTTTCACAACCCCGAGTCGAGCGCTCGGGTTCATGACAATCAGCATCGCCAAACAATCGGGTAACCGCTCATGTCAATTAAATATAAAAATAGCCCTATTCTAACAATATCTCAAGCTCAGCCCAAGCTTTTTCTTTTCAAACCCTAGCGCATGACTATGATGAACACTGACGGTATATAATTAGCGTCAGATCACGTGGCCGCTTGTTCAAATTGCGAGTTGAGGAGGGGATCGACAGCTGTCTCTTTCCTTTATTTTTTCTGCATCTGCTAATTGCGTGGAGGGGAAAACTTATCGATGTTTTCGCAAGCTATCAACATCAGGGGTTACTTCTTAACAGTATTTCTTGAAAGTAAAAAATAAATGTTGCAAGACAAATTTTACATCATTGAGGCACTCAATCATTTTTTCGTTGTTGTTGAGACTGTTTCCCAAAAATGTCCCCGAGAATAGAAGTATTTAAATGACTAAATGCGACTTATTAATATGACGCTACATAGAACTACATGTGTGTACGGGAGGAATACCTAAAAAAAAGAGTTTAGTGACCTCAGAGGGACAGCCGAACGTTGGCAGTCGCTCTAGGTCTCAAACGAGCGTCGTTCTCAAGTTATTGCCCAAGTTTCGACCCCCTCTGTATTTTGCTTAAAGGAGCCATAAAAAGATTTCTATACATTCACTAAATACTACTTAGAATCACTTCCTAACGTTAATAACTGAATAAACTCCTCAACTCGGAGCCAGAAGCGGCCACGTGGCCTGGTGCGTACCTTATGCCGCCAACGTTAATCATACCCCCGCGCTGGGGTTGGAAAGGAAGAAAACGCGTGCTGAGCTCCAGGCATTGTTAGTGTTCGGCTATTCTTATCACCCCAGTGGTTGGACACGAGCCACTACTCAAGTGTCCGCCGAGGTATTGATTGTTACGAGCCGATGTACAGTGCTCACGCAGTTCTCCTGTCCAATCCATGAGCCGCGCTCGACTGTCGTCAGGCGGGTAGTTTTGATCCCACAATTACGACATCAATCTTTGCGAAGGCGAGACTAAAATAAATAGTCTCATTTTATCCTCGCAATTTCACCGCGACAAAAAAGCTCCTGAATCAGTGGCGGCCTGTGCGAGTATACTTAGCCCAGACTAAGACCAGTACGCCTCGGAAAAGTCATGAACACTCCAACCCAATATCGTTTTATTACCCCTTTAAACTTTACGGGGTGCAAAATAAAAGCAATGGAGGGTTGCTGTTAACAAGTGACAAATAAAATTGTCGAATTAGCACACACAAACGGAGGAGGCAATTCCTCAGGAATACTTTCAGCCTTTTTACTTTGGTGAAGAAGGAAGACCAGCGAAGCTGTACTATGGTGAGAATGAAGTAATGGCCGGCCGCAAGTCGGCAAGCCAGAGTGGAAAGGCTGAAGAGGTTGCCACCGTCACTTAGAGATGGCAGTAGCTGTCCAGAGTCTAGTCTCATCATTTGTTTGCTGACGGACACGATACTGGGGAAACTATAGCCCTTAACAGCTCCGCTGTAAAAAGAAGTGTGTTTGTGTGTGTGTGTGTGGGGGGAGGGGGGTTAGTTTTAAAAACACATACTGTGTTGTAAAGGTTCCTCTTCCCCGTAGCTTTGGCGCTGACCGAAAAGCATGGCCCCGAAAACTACTTTGTTTGCAAAAACTCTTGCCAAAAAGCACGTTTTCGTCGTGCCAGACACTTGCGCCGTTCCTCACGACGATGCACTAAGAATGATAATACGCGCCTTTCCAATACTTGGCTTTCGCTGAGCTTGAACCTGTGGCAGCGTGCATTTTGCACCATCGAATTCGATTTTCTCAGCAAAAAGAAATCACAATGACCACCAGCCTATAGTGTGATGACGTCACGTGCCTGCCATGTTAAACAGTTCAGCTTTCTGGTGAAATGTGATGTCCGCAACACTAGCAATAGATGTCCTAATTGTAAAGTTGTGCAGTATTTATAGCAGTCTCGCGATGATATATGGCAGCCTGAGAAATGTTAGAGCGCATGACTATTGAAGCATAGTGTT